>QJPP01003923.1:0-199251 GCA_003996215.1 Jaltomata sinuosa | reverse complement strand
GTTTGGCCTCTCGAACCTCCTGTGGAAGATAGTGAGCAAGGAAGGCCTCTGAAAATTCCTCCCATTCATCTGGGGTACATTTGATCCCCTAGACCAATCCCAAGTCTCGAACCACAAAATGGCTACATCTCGTAACTTGAAAGATGCAAACTCCACTGCCTCCACTACTGTTGCATGCATGACTCAAAGTACCCGATAAGTCTGATCAATAAAATCCTGAGGTTCTCACGTGGGTTAGAGCCTATAAATATATGAGGACTTAGGATGATAAGCTCTCGGGCCCTAGAACTATCTGAGCCACCTGACCTAGCACTCGATGATGCCCCTATTTGTTGCTGCTGTGTGGCTACCATTTGGGTCAATAATCGAACTACACTCCTTAAGTACTGGTCCTCTACTTTAGGTGGAGGAGATGTGGGTGCTGGTTCACCTCTAGCTATCTCAGGTGCTACTGGAGCAGGTGGGGTCGGTGGTGCTGGATCCCCTCTAGTCTCATCAAGTACTGGATGAACCGGGATCTCTGGGGTCGGTGATTCACTTTGAGCCTCCAATATATCAATCCGGATAGGCGGGGAATGACTAGTACCTTCCCCAGCTTCCATTCCAGCCCGTCGTCTAGTCATTTGTCTGGTCACAGGCATTTTTGTAAACAATGAATAGAAAAGCATGAATTAGACTTCAAATATCTTATGACCCTGCTCTATTGCAAGATCTAGAAGATGAAATAAGGATAACAATTCCTAGATGTCCCATAGCCTCATGATTATAGGCATGGTGCATAACACACCCATAAGAAAGACTCTACTAGACAGGCTTGTAGACTCCCTAGGATTCGACGTGCTTTGATACCAAGTTTGTCACGCCCCAAAACAGGGGAGGGGGACCGGCACCCGGATCCCCAAAAGGCTGAGAGTGCCAAAATCGAGTGTATCTCTATTAAACCTGTTGGGGGTCTGAGACCGACAATGTCTCTAAGTATAGCAATTAGAAAAACTTATAGCTCAATAGTAGGTAAACAACTCTAGGCCGACAAGGCTAATATCATAGTAGATAGCTAATAACAAGGCTGACAAGGCCATACCCAACACTGATATACATATATATGTCTACAAGCCTCTACGAGTAAGTAAAACGTCTCATATCCAAGACAGGGCCCGGGACTGTAAATATACATAACCTTGTCAAAATATAAGCTAGACCTTTGACTCGTCAGCTACAGGAAGAATGGAGCTTACCAAAAGTCTGAACTCTGCAACTCGTATAGAAGTGGTCTGTCTGGACCTGCAGGCATGAATGGAGTGTCCCCAGGAAATGGGGACGTCAGTACGACAATAATTTACTGGCATGTAAGGTAGAAACATAATAGTAAGTTGCAAGTAGTAAATATGTACAAGATATAATGTGAAACCTGTAATCAGTAAGACTCGTTAAGATCTTTTCTCCTTTATTCCTTTTAGAACACAACACATGCATTAACTCACACCGCAACTCACCCTTTATAACACACGCTGAACCACAATAGCACCTCGGTGCACCCTATATATAATAGCGTCAATATGGCAGTAGCGCTTCCGCACACACTATGTATATAATAGTCTCAATATGGCAGTAGCACCTCAGTGCACACTATGTATATAATAGCCTCAATAGGGCAGTAGCACCTCGGTGCACACTATGTATATAATAGCCTCAATAGGGCAATAGGGCCTCGGTGCATACTATGTATATAATAGCCTCAATATGGCAGTAGCATCTCGGCGCACACTAACACGTAATCTATGCGTAATAAATGTATTACTAGATTGACCTTCAAAGCTACCCTTGTTAGTTATAGAGGTTCATTTAGATAACTTCTTGAGCCTTGACTTACTAGATGTTTGACTCAACATAACAAACACATATGAATGGGGATTTGACTTGCTAACCTGCCTTTATACTTTCTAATGCTTGATTAGGGATCACAATACAAAGAAGAAACTCGACAAAAGGATAACTTCCGTTTCATGCAAAAATAAAGGTATCAGATTTTTATAAGGAGACTTGAATCACCATAATGTAACACTTAGTTCCTTAAGAATTTTTAAGTTACCAAATTAGCTCTCTTACAACAGAATACTCAAATTCCTTCTTTCAGAGATTTAGAATTCCATTTCCAGATTCATGCCGATAAGGAATAAAGAAGCCTTAACATACCTCGTTCCTTCCAAAAATTGCGCTTACCGCAACTTGGCCTTTCATTTATTAAGTTAATCAACAACACAAGGGTTTAATGAAGCTATTATTATCTCTCAAACCTGATGCAACTTTGCCAAAACAGTAGCTAAACATTTCCCGGGCAGATTTATGTATTGGGCATTAATTAAAGGGGTGTATCGTCACACCTTTCTCCCCCATTTCAATACACATCACACACACGCTAACCTACTGCCTCCAATAATAAAAAACAAAATAACCAGCCCTTACACAACTCACCATAGCAAAATACAATAGCAATACATTGAACCCACGGCTTCCGATCACCATCCCGTGAGTTCTTAATAACAATTCAACAACATTTGTCCATCCGAAATTCAATCCAAAAAGATGGTTATGGGCAGATTACTTACCACACTTGAAGGGGTGTTTTTATCCTCTTTTTATTGATTCCTTGAAAATATTAAGTACCCCCTACACATACACCACCAAGAGAAGAAGAAATCTCTTAATTGTTACACAATTTCTAAGTGTTCAATCTTAAGAAAGGGGCTGCCATAGTTCATGTCTTTCTTACCATAGGATATCCTAGCTATATGTAGTAGATTAGTACCAAGATAATAAAATGTTTAACTCACCTTAAGCTTGAATGAATCTTGATCTTCTTAGAACCCTAAAGGGAGAGAGGGGCTGCCAAGAGGAAAGAAGACAAGAGAGAATGTTCCAGCTTTTTGTGATCAATATTGATCAACAAAAGGTCTGTATAAAGGGAACTTTTTGGCCGACTTTTTTTGAGTAAATTTGGGACAAAATGGGTCAAGAAACTTGGGCCAAAATTATCCTTTGCTTGGGCGTCAAAAAGGTTAAGTTTTGTGGCGGATTTTGGGATTCTCTTGGGTCAAAATGTGGTCAAAATTGGTGGCTACCTTTTGTAGTGGTTTGGGCCAGATTTGGTTGTAATTTGATGTTCCAACTTTAAGCTTCATTTGGGCTACCATTAGGTCTAATAATCCATGGTGTTTCTGCCCGTAATCGGCCCTCGGAACATAGTTCATTAGCATAGGTAGGTGATGCACCTACTTGTCATCTAAGAGCTTAGATAAGTCGAGAAAGCACCTCACTTGTTTTATCTCACTTTCAAAACCCTCATCCTTATACTTTAACTTAACACTTATATACATTTGACCATTTCAAATTCTAGGCCAAAGTACCCCTTCACAATCTCGAGCTCAAGTACCTTCGTCGATATTAGCTTAGTCATATAGGTTTTGAAAGGTACGGGGCGTTACAGAAAACTGGTGATAAAATTATCGTAATATACTCTTTACTCCAAGAGGTTTCATAATAATCAGTTCAAAAATCCTTCCATAATAATTTTACCAAAAACAAGCCCTCAGGGCCATGCAAAGTTTAGAAAATTAGTTATAGTAGGCCCGAAGCCAAAGTAGTAGTAAAATATGCACAAAAATCCTTTGCTTGAATCATATGCTCGCAAATAATAAATTAGCCCAACGGCTCACAAGTATTCAAACGGCCCTGTACATGCACAATCAGCTCTACAACATAGTTATCCAGCCTAAAGTAACATCTCGATGTTCGAGACTCGCAAACATTCAAAATATCCCACCGTCTATGGTCCAGAGGCATATACAAAGGCCACACAGGGTCACAAGAGTAATATTGCAACACTACAATGAATACTACAAACAACATATGAAATAAACAAACATAACATGTGGACAAAGTTTGGGGTACCAACTTAGAAAACCAACCCAAGGATACTAATTAATGCAGTTATAGCCTATATACACAGAGTCTAGGTAGGGAAAGCCATAACCTACCTGTCGTCCGACGACTAGCTACTAGAATGACATCGTGCAAGCTTGAACTGCTCTGAGAATCCTCAAATTGCGAACAATCTATCAAAATAATATTTTATGCTTTAGAATGAAGCCTACGATACCCATTTTGCTATAGGTGTAGCCGGGTCAAAATTGGGTCACAAGTAGGACTGTAGGGACCACACCTGAAACTAGAAATGAAAAAGCGGACGACGAACATACTACTCACGTGGATGCATGCTCCAAATTTGAGCGAGTTTTAGCCAAGAAAAAGGGGCTCAAAACAGCCTGCTCAACTAGGGGGTTAAAGGGGGAATTTAAAAAAGAAATACCAAAATTAAAGGGAGAATTCACTTACCACAAGGAGATGAAGCAAGTCTATGGAACGCATTCCACGAAATAACGATCATGCATTCCCAAATGACCAACTAAAACCAAGAAGAAAACACAAGCTCAAGAATTTCATCAATGGAGGTTTTAGCCATGGGAAGGAAGAAATTCAAGGGGAACACTTACCAAACAAAGAGGGAAACAACAAAATCCTCAATTTGATGAAGCCCCATGGCTGGAAATTTACTTAGAGCAAGTTTTAGGAGGGGAAAATCAGTTTGGAGTGAGAGGAAATGATAGTAGAGGTTTAAAAAATCAAGGAAAAAGGCTTTAAAAGTTGCAGGTTGTAGACCAGTGCAATCGCGATGTCCTAGCGCGATTGCGCTGAAGGGAGGATCACAGACCAGTGCAATCGTGTTGTCCTAGTAAGATCGCGCTGAAGGGATAATCACAGGCTAGTTCAATTGCGCTGCCCGGGTGCTGTTTGCGCTGAACACTTCTGTTGTAGAAAAACTAGCAAAGTGAAAAACTTCCACGGGATGTTTCGGGCATAATCGGAACCGGATACACACAAACCAAAGGTGCAATTTCAGCGGAAACGACATTCCGGACACAACAGAATCAATGAAACCTCCATACGAGGTCATCTCAGAGGAATGTTGACCCAAGTCAACACTTATTAAAACCAACCGAACACCCAAAATGAGTCTGGCTCATTCGAGGCCCAAACCAACCACCTACCTAACCCAAACTCAACATTCCAGAGAATATAGCGCTGACAAAATTTCAATTCGAGGCCGTTTTCTCCAAATGTTGACAAAAATCAACCTTACAAGCCTAATTAGCTTGAAAATACAGAACGAGAGAGAATTCCAAGCTAAAAAGCTCCCGGATCCTGACCAGAGGTCCAACTAGTCTAAAGTCCACACTCCGGAGCTAACAGAACTATCAAAATCCGATTCCGATCATGATTGCTAAGGATGTTGACCGAAGTCAACAATTTCCTAAGTTAAAGCTCTACAATAGAGAGACGGCCATAAACACCAAGCAAATGGCCCAGGCACTGAACTACCAGTCCCAACAAGCCATAAATGAGCAAGCTCTAACAGTACAAAGAAGGCAAAAACACGAGAATGACTGGAAGTGTCATTACATAATCCACTACTAAAAAGGACTTTCGTCCTCAAAAGTCAAGAAAAAAGGAAGCACCAGAGACCAAACAACTGCAGACACAAAGGCCGCACAACTCTCTCAAAAAACCCGAGTAGCTTCCTCGACTGGACGACACCCAACAGAATGAAACCAAGAAAGGCAAACAAGCCTTAACCTCTTACTACCCAAGATAGACTCCAACCTTTAACTTCAAACACTCCCAAGTCCTAACAACCAAAATGAACCTTAAGAATCTCAATCAGAAGGCACCGATACCAAAGGAACCAAGGCGATCAACACACCAAACTCGAAACCTCGATACCACAACCAAGTTAGCCGAGAAAGTCACCAACCAAAACCTCTACATCATAAACTCATAGATTCGCAAACCCTTTATACTAATCTGAACCCTTTGCACCAAATTCATGAAGCTTCACATAAGTCAAACACTCGAGCCACCCTCAAAACATCAAGTAACCCACCGGAGATCCATAGTTCCCACTATGCTTAACCTCGAACGAGGTCCCCTGAAACTTGCACATCGGGATTAGGAAAAACATGCAAGAACACCTTGTGTTGAAGGAGAATTTCCCAACTATAGAACCAAACCAACCTCGCTGAACCGTGCCAGGTCTGAATTGACTAAAAGTTAACGAACAAGGGCAAGCTGCCCAAGAAGACCAAAACTAAAACCCAAACTCTGCAAGGAGTGTGGTAAGCCTACCACGAAGTCCCTAACCAATAACTAAGCTCCAAGATCTAGAAGTACCACTGCTGCTCCAAATACTCAGACACCATTCAGATTTAGGATCACCTTACTAGCACTACCTCAGAAAGAAGTCCACCACGCCGCAAATATAAGGTCAAAACACCCTGTAGGCAAAGGAAAAGATGTCTGAAGTCCACGGTTGCCACCAAGCTATTGGAAACTTTATAAACCATCAACTCACCCCTGTGGCTCAAAAGCCCCTTGGTCTACCGTACCAGTATAGAAACCACTAACTTCGAAAGCATTTCAACCTACCGTAATGCTTGGCCTACACTGGCCGAGTCTGATCATTATTGGAATTCCATATAACTGACAGCCTCTCAAAGAACCATCCAAGTCAAAAATCTAACTCAAACACAGAAGGCAACTATCAATCTCAAAATATCATCAGAATCCAAAGTTACACCGCTGGTCACAACTCGTACAACCTAATCATGCATACCACATACAACCGCTGATCTTCAAACTGATGCTGCTGAATTTTTCCAACCAAGGTAAAATGGACCTCAACTATGGCAAGAACTTGGCTGTAACCTGGCAAGTCCAACCTAGTCAAATGGTTATCCAAGGACTGGATGTCCAAGGCCAATACAAAACTAAAAGAAAAGAAGCTAAGTTGTACGCAATCACTACTTTTTGGTTCAAAGATTTTTCAATAGAACCATCAACGAACCATCTTATATGCCCTTCTAACCCATGATTCTGAAACCCAACTCCAATTGCTGATCAATGCCTTTGTCGAAACCACGAGTAGACCCATATACTACCAATGAACACAATAGAAGCACGAGCAAACTAACCTCTAAATATATGATTGCCCAAATACGTAAATGCTACCGAGGCTTGGTTCCTCCAAAGAGTATAACGAGGAAACCACAGTAGATGCAAAAATCTCCCAAGGGTTGAACTGGAAATGGCCACTACCTCGAACTCTTAAGGGAAGGAATTCTGACATCAAACCTATCAAACGAAAAAGACATTGCACTCTTTAGTCGGTCGAACAAGCCACCAATACAAAAAACCAAGAAAAAACTCAGTCGTCCCTTCAGTCAGCTACTAGAACACATGCACACCCAGAATGAGTCATCTTAGTTAGCTACCCAAAATCCACGCATATAAGCAAGAAGTCGTCACCCTTCTTTGCAAACCAAATGAAACCCTTTTCAAGGATACACTGAACTCCACAAAGTCTTTCTCAGAAGACTTTGGAGTTGTTCCCATAGCTCCCACATCTATACTAGCGGCACTTGATAAGGCAGGAAAATAATAGGCCAAATTCCCAACTAAACCAAGATTCTACAGTCATGACTCAACCATGATGTTATAGCTAAAACTCGACCACCAAGACCTAATCAAAACTCAATCCTATCAACAAGAACTGTGGAGAACAATGAAAACAATCCAGCTAGACTTGAAATGGAAGAAAACAACAAAAGCAACCCATTCACATGTCAACTTCCTGTACCAAATAATTAGAGAAGGTCAATTTTAATTTCTCAAGAAAAGCAAAACCAACACCATTCTCATTAAGACAAACCACTTTCTCCGGCACATAACCACCGGTATCACACCAAATAAGAAAGACTTCTAGCAACTGCTCGATAATGGCCTAGATAACAACCACTATGACCGCTAGAAATTGAATAACTCGAACCACAATGAATCCAGAAATAAAACCAACCAGAGAAAAGAGGCTATCCAGACCTACCCACGAGTCACAACCCCCGGTAGTCACCTCTCAAGGATAGAACACCCCATCCACTACTAAAAAGAACTAACCTACCAAGAAAATACACGCAAAAACACTAAAACTCAAGCAGTAATACAACTAACTAAGAAGCAGGTAGGCATATATACAAATACATGAAAAGGGCACAAAATCGCAAAGCGAACAATGCCAACACTAGCTAAAGGTAACAAAAGTCATACCTAAAGCAACGATATTTGGGAACCTCCACTTCAGGCCTACCAAGAGGGTCATTGGACTGGCGGTGTCTATCACTGGACTGAGCAGTCGATGCTGAAGGCTCAACCATCCCTCACCGGGGACAATCTCTAGAATAGTGACCAATCACAACACAACTATAACAACCCAAGGAAGCCCAGCTCTGACGCACGGTGCCTGTCGATTCTGGGCGAATACCTAAACCACCTGGCTCAAGGTCACGTCTAACCATTTAGGGACCACCCCTATTACCCTGAACACTACCTCTCATTGCCTTGGGACCACCCTTACTACCCTGTACACCTCCTCTAGCAAGTGGCATTGTAACTCTGGTTATAGGACTTGCTGATTGGAAGGTGGGATTGTAGAGCAATCCCTAGCAAAGTGCCCACGCTCACCGCACTGAAAAGAAATTCCACTAAATAAAGTTTGTCGGGAAGACCTCAGTGAGCCTGACCAGCCACCATGGCCTACAAGCCTTGAATGCAAACCATAGGAACACTGACCTGCACCATGTCTACTCTGCCCAACGCGCTCTGTACCACCACCCTATGGAACCTGTGGAGACACTGAAATTTGTCTACTAGATAGAAAAAAATGGAACCGATCTCTAGCAAAGAATCCCTTACCTCAAGTCTGAGAACCTCAAAAACTGTCTTGAAAATGGTACCTCTTAGCACTCATTATGTATGCCTCACGACATAAACCCTCAATATCCCAAGCATGAACAACCACCTAAAGGATGGTATTCCCAACTGTAACCAAGTGCTCGAGCATAAAATGAAGCGGTGAAATCAAACCTCCAACAAAACTCTGAACCCTCTCAAACTCTGTAGGCATAGTCCTCGCAGTGTTCCTAACCATCTCGTGCAATCTCACCTCATAATCCAATAGCAACATACAACCCTATTTAAGAATTGAAAGCTCAAGCCTAACTGAAGCACCACTCGAAGAATCGGGTACTACCCCTACCTGGGGTAGTGAAACACCTACTGAAGGACTCAGAGTCCTAGTCATGGTATCCGGAAGAACTGGGGTAGCATAAAACCATATTGAAGGTTGGGCTAGCCCCACACCCCCTAACTGATGCGCTAAACCCTCACTCTGAAATCTTAGTACTTGAGGATGCACTGAAGCAACAAGCACAAAAGCCTTGACATCACCCACTGACGTACTCATCCTAGGCATCTCAGATAGAATGGAACAACGAAGTTTAGAAGTCAATAAATCCAGGAATGCATGATAAGAAGCCAAGAAGATGGAACTTTTTCTAGTAATGCCAGTAGCCTCTCGCAGATAGGACACGGACATCATCATACCGATCCATGAGACTCTACTTGGACACTTGCTCTTGTACTAACGACACCGGAGAACCTAGAGCTCTGATACCAAGCTGTCATGACCCAATTTCTCAAGTCATGATGGAACCTACAACTCCCAGTAGGTGAACTAATTCCCGTAGCCCAGAATGGTTAATAATGGGCTATAACCTAACTAATACGCACAATAAGCAAAAATAAGCGGAAGCAGATATAATAGAGAATAATACGAAAGAAAATAACCCAAATATATATATACACGCAAATTAGACCAACCCCAAGACTTAATATGGATAGTACAGGAGCTTCCAAATAGAATACAAGTGCTAGAAGTAACAAAAATAGTAAATAAAACTATCTCTGAATAACAAAGAGTAACAGCGCCAAAGATGAGATGTGGTCAAGCCCCGGTCATCAGCGCTCACCCCAGTCTCGAATATCCAAAAGATGCACAAGTCTCCCCGTGATCAATGACGGCAACTCATACTAATATATGCACCAAAAGATGCAGAAGTGTAGTATGAGTACCAATTTCTAAGCAACGAGTACCCAGTAGGCACCATCGGCCGACTGAGCGCATATAAGATATAAAAATAGTAACTAGCAGACAGCAAAAAAGCAGTCACAGAAGCAATAGATATAACACAAGGAACTATCATGGATAGAAGTCAACAAGAATTACAAACGAGATATGGTAGCCACAAAAGATATATACAACACAGAATACGGGTGAAGGAAAAAAGAACACACCTGGAGTCCTTGCAACAAAAATACATATAAAGAGAGTTGAGAAAATGGCACTATACCGGTAACCTCAAGTAGAAAGGGGAAGAAGGGAATCAAGTAAACATAATCAAACTAGATCAATATAACTAACAGAATCATGCTTAAACACCATTTCAAGATCATGGAAATAAGATAGCAATCTCACAATTACAACTCTAGAATGGAATAAACTAATCCACAAAGAAACTGAAACCACTAATTAGCACCATGGAAAAAAGGGAAAGACCCGCTACCCCATAATTACTCAGAAGACCACATAAATAGTGCCTGAACAATCTAGGAGACACTAGTCCATCAAAAATCAAAAGTCTAATAATCGGGGGCGGCTCAACATGATAGAATCTATTTAACCACCAAGGATCAAAGGCCATAACAAGATCTATAATATGATCAAAGAAATATAATATACATACAGTCCCAATAGCCGCCCATACAACCAAGGAACACAATTAAGTGAAAACAAACCCTCCGGCATCCCATACTACCAGAGCGTACACTACGCATACAACAAACAAGGGTGGAATCTGAAAGAAATATGCATGATGATGTGATATGATGGAACCAGTGTGATAGTAACCTGTATGTTACCCCCTACAGTACCTAAAAGGCCCAATTGAGGCAGGATCCATGGAAGGGATTCCCCCGAGTACCTCAACTCCACCGTAAACCCCTTAAAAGACTCTCGCAACACATAGCCCCTAGGCTGGATTGGCAAGGTCGATGGAGGTCTACTCATAGACCACATACTAAAACCGCAAAATCTCAAAGTATAATTGCCCAGAGTGTATCCGGGTCTATATCAATAATCAAAACCTCATAGTACGTGCCGAAGATCAAATTGGGTCAAAAATTAGTAGTAGTATTCTCAAAACCCATAAAAGGGTGCCCAAAGTGTATTCGAGGCTAAATCAATAAGCAACTCTCAATAACCCTTATAAAGGGTGCCCGAAGCATATCTGTATCCAAATACGTAGTGAAAACATGTCTAGAACTCCAGCATGGCAAATTCTAGTATCAATGTGAAAACTGGTGATAAAATCATCATAATATCCTCTTTACTCCAAGAGGTTTCAATTCCAAAACCCTTTCATAATCATTTTACCAAAAACGAGCCCTTGGGGTCATGCAATGTTTAAAAAATAGATTATAGTAGGCCCAAAGCCAAAGCAGTAGTAAAACATGCAAAAACATCCTCTACATGAATGATATTCTCACAAACAATAGATTAGCCCAATGACTCACAAACATTCCTATCGTCCCTGTACAGGCACAATCAGCTCTATAGCATAGATATCCAGCCTAAAGTAATATCTCGATGTCCGGGACTCGTGGATATTCCCAAATATTTTGTCATCTATGTTCTAGAGGCATATACAAAGGCCACACGGGGCCAAAAGGGTAATATTGCAAAATTACAATGAATACTATAAACAACACATGAAATAAAGGGACAGAAAAGGCGGACAAGGTTTGGGACACCAAACTAGAAACCAATCCAAGGATACTATTTAATGCAGTTATAGACAATATACGCAGAGTCTAGGTAGGGAAAGCCATAAACCTACCTGTCATTCAATGGCTAGCTGCTGGAATGGTGTCACCCAAGATCGAACTACCTTAAGAATCCCCGAATCATGAACAAACTATCAAAACAATATTCTACGCATCAAAATGAAGCCAATGATAACCATATTGCTATAAGTATAGCCGGGTTGAAATTCGGGTCACAAGTGGTCCTGCAGAGCCCACACTCGAAATCGGAAATGAAAAAGTGCACGACGAACATACTACTCCTGTGAATGCATGATCCAAATTTGAGCGAGTTTTAACCATGAAAAGTGGCTTCCGTTCAACAAGATTATTAAAGGGGGAATTTAAAGAAGAAATACCGGAATTAAAGAGAGAATTTGCTTACCACAAAGAGATAAAGCAAGTCTACGGAAAGAATTCCACGAAATCACGATCATGCAGTCCCAAATGAGCAATTAAACAAAGAAGAAAACACAAGCTCAAGAAGTTCATCAATGGAGGTTTTAGCCATGGGAAGGAAGAAATTCAAGGAGAACACTTACCAAACGAAGAGGGAAACAACAAAATCCTCAATTTGATGAAGTCCCACAGCTGGAAATTGACTTGGAGAAAGTTTTAGGAGGGGGAAATCAGTTTAAAGTGAGAAGAAATGAGAGAACAGGTCTAAAAAATCAAGGAAAAAGGCTTTATAAGTTCCAGGTCACAAATCAGCGCAATTGCGCTATCCTAGCATGATCGCGCTCAAGGGAGGATCACAGACTAGCACAATCGCGCTATCCTAGCACTATCTTGCTGAAGGGAAATCACAGGCTAGTGTGTTCGCGCTGCACGGGCGCCATTGGCGCTGAACACTTCTGCTGCAGAAAAACTAGCAAAGTGAAAAACATCCACGGGATGTTCCGGGCAAAATCGGAACCCGATACACACAAACCAAATATGCAACTTGAGTGGAAACGACTTATTGGATGCAATGGAATCATTGGAACTTCCATATGAGGTTGTCTCGGAGGAATGTTAACCCAAGTCAATACTTATTAAAACAAACCAAACACCCAAAATGATCCCGACTCACCCAGGTCCCGAACCAACCACCTACCTAACCCAAACTCAACATTCCAGAGCTAACAACACTGACAAAATTTCCATCTGAGGCCGTCCTCTCCGAATGTTGACCAAAGTCAACCTTACAAGCCTAACTGGCCTAAAAACACAAAATGATAGAGATTTCCAAGCTTAAAAGCTCCCGGATCCTGACCAAAGCTCCACCAAGACTAAAGTCCATGCTCTGGAGCTAATGAAATTATCAAAATTTGATTCCGAGCATGATTGCTAAAAATGTTGACCTAAGTCAAGAATTTCCTAAGTTAAAGCTCTACAATAGAGAGACGGCCATAAAGACCAAATAAATACTTCGGGCACCAAACAACCAATCCCAACAAGCGATAAATGACTTGGGGCTGCTACAAGAAAGATCTAACAGTACAAAGAAGGCGACAACATGAGAATGATCGAAAGGGTCATTACAAACCCAAGAATTAAGCCCCAAGCTAAGATAGGAGCATTAATGGAGGTTCGCCATGGCTATGTAAGAAATTGGGGAAGAGGACTTACAAAAATGAAGAGGGAAGCGATGAAATCCTCCAATTGACAAACTTCAATGGCTAGGATAGGATTTTGCACAAGAATTTAATTAGAGAAAAGGGTTTAGAGTGGGAGGGAAGTGAGGAAGATGGCTGAAAATTTGAGGAACAAGCTTTATATATTGCAGGCAGCAGAGTTGTGATCACGGTCCCCAGGAGCGATCATGCTAAAGGAGGCAGCAGGAACACTGGCGCGATCGCGGTCCCTAGGCATGATCACACTGAACGAGAAAAGTGTCAGAGGCGCGATCGCGGTGCTCTAGCTCAATTGTGATGAGCACTGCTCTGCTGCAGAAAAACCAGCAATTTGAAATACTCTCATGGGGGGTTTCAGGCACAATTGAAATAAGATACTCGCAAATGAACCATATAACTAAAGTGGAAACTACGTTCAGGACTCAACGGAATGGATGAAATATCCATACGAGGTCATTTTGATAAAATGTTGACCCAAGTAAACATTGGCAAATACCAACCAAACACCCAAAATGAGCCTGGCCCACTCGAGACTGAACCAACAACCTACCTAACCCAAACTCGACATTACAAAGTTGATGTAATCATCAGATTTTTATGTTGATGCTCCGATCATCGAAAGTTGACCAATGTCAAAATTCCAACTCTAACTAGCCTGAAATCTCAAAAAGTGAGAGAACCAAACCAAAAGTTTCCAGGCCCCGACTAAAGGTTTTACTAGACCAAAATCCATGTTCCGGAGCTAAAAGAATTATCGGAATTCGATTCCAAGGATGGTAGCTAAGAATGTTGACTAAAATCAATGATTTCCTAAGTTAAAGCTCTAAAACAAGGAAATGGTCATAATGAACTAATGAATGGCCAGGGCTCTGAACCACCGATCGCAGCAAGCGATAATTGACTTAGGGCCACTACAAAAATTCCCTAGTTGTACAAAGAAGGCAAAAATGCAAAAATGACAGGAAGGGTCATTACATTATCCACTACTAAAAAGGACTTTTTTCCTCAAAAGTCAAGAAAAAACACCACCTGAAGGCTCAACAACTGTGGATACTAAGCCCGCATCCCGCTCTCGGTCTCCTGGGTAGCCTTCTCGACTAGATGGCTCCCCATGGAACTATACCAAAGGAAAAACTAATAACACCCTAACTCCTTACCAGTCAAATAAGACCACAAACCTCTAACTCAAAAAGCTCCAAAGGTCTAACAACTGAACCAAACCTCAAGAAACTAAACCGGAATGCATCGACACAACACAGATACCTAGAGAACCAAGGAAATCAGCACACGAAACTAGTAACCTTGATACCACAACTAGGCTCACTCAGAAAGCTACCACTCAACCTTCTAACTCATGAATCTTTTGATCCACAAAACCCTTTTATCTATCTCGAATCATCTACACCTTAACCAAGAAGCCTCACACAAGTCAAACACTTAAGCTACCCTCAAAATCTCCACTAACCCACTGGAGGTGTATAGTTCTTGCTATAATTACCCTCGAATAAGGTCACCTTTATACTCAAACTCTACCCAAGCCATGCACTGGTCCTACTAACCTATGAAACCCATAATATTTTCCCATAACATATACTTGAGAACTAGAGTAGTCTGCTTTGCCCGACCATCCACCAGCGGATGAACATCTACGCTAAGATCAACCTCTAACCATCAAAACCCAATCGCAACTGGCACACCAGGGTCGGGAATGACATAATTGAACACCCTGTGTCATAGGAGAATCTCCCAACTGTATAACTAAACTAACCTAGCTGAATTGTGCCAAGTCTGAAAGGGCTAAAAGTGATTGAACTAGAACAACCTACCCAAGATGACCCAAACAACATCCAATCTTTGAGGAGTGTTGTAAGCCTACCACAAAGTCCTTAGCCATCAACTAACTCCATATTCTAGTAATATCGTTGTTGCTCCAAATCCTCAAACCAACATCTTGATTTATGGTCACCTTACTAGCCTTGCCACTTAAAAAGAAATCTTCCATGCCATGAATTACCCAGACAAACAAACCCAGAAGCAAAGGAAAAGATGCTCAAAGTTAAAAGTTGTCATTGATTAGCTACTGAAAAACTCAAGAACTCTCAAGTCACCATCTTCCAGATCAGAGCATCTACCCTGATATACCAGTACATAAACCAATAACTCTGAAAGTATCTCAACATACTAAAACTTCAAGCCCACCACTGGCAGGGCCTAATCGATGCACAAATCCCATGCAAATTGACAACCTCTCATAAAATCAATTGAATCAAATTCCCACTCTTGGACACAAAGGCAACCATCAACTCTCAAAGTACCATCAGAATCTAAAGTAGCTCTATTAGGCTTACCCCATACAACTTGACCACGAATATCATACAACTGTTGATCCTTGAACCGACGTCGCTGGATCTAATCAACTTGAAAAGATGAATCTCAACACCTAGTGAGAATTTTAATGGGATTTGACAAATTAAACCTAACCAAATGGTTAGCCAAGGACTGGATGTCCAAGGCCAGTGGCCGCTCTGAAACTAAGAGAGAAGCTAAGTTGTCCATACTTACTGCCTTCAGGTTCAAGGATTCCGCGATTGAAGAGAACCTTTCACCAATAATCTAAGGTAACCTGCTAGCCCATAACTATGAAACCTAACTCCAAAAACAGATCAAGCTTCTGTCGAATCCTCGAGTACATTTTTATGTCACTGATGAACACCATAGAGCTGAAACCAACTAGGATCTGAATACATGGCTCACCCAATCTGTAAATGTTGTTATGGCCTGGGTAAACTAAAGGACATAACAAGGAAAATCATGATGGATGCAACAAGGCCCAAAGGTAGTCCTGGGAATGCCTACCACCTCGATCTATACTAGATGGAACCTGACCTCAAATTAATCCTTGGAAAATGTCACTGCACTCTATAATTGGTCAAACAAGTCCTCAATATACAAAACTAAAGCATACCCTCAGTCGTCACCTCAGCCAGCTACCAACAATCCTTTCAAACATGCAAGGAGTCATCTCCCTCCTTTTGCAAACCAAACATAACCCTTTCAAAGATACACTGGACCTGACAACCTTTTTCTCAAAAGACCTTGGAGCAGTTTCTTTAGCACCCACATTTCTGGTGGCATCACTTATAACACGTAATAGACACATTATATGACTTGTGAAGATTTCAAGTAAAGAAACTTATGGTCATGAGAAACATTATGAGCACCCACTTGAGGGAGTAATATGAATATTGTGACTTAAACTTATAGGCGTATAAAGTGCGAAGACAAGAAAGTTCAACTAGAATGGGCATATTGATATTGTGACCATATTAGACAGGTATTCATGTGTTTGACATATAGAAAGTGAAGGCCATGTTCACATATATTAAGTAAACTATATTGACTCTTTTAGGAGAAATAAATGACTTACAATCGTGACTTAATGGCGGAGGAGGTTTTAACTTTACATACCTTCGATGCTTTTCTACCTAATGGTAGTATCCCAAGTCTCCGGCAATTCAACCCGCATGTGTATAGCCTTACATTTCCAACAACTAACTTTCAGTACCCGATAGCCAACCAATTAATTACAAAAATAAGATATACATCTATCTATAACCCGTAGGTTCATCTAACAATTTATTCCCATATTCTTCACTTATGCCCAAGGGTAATCAAGTTTCTTAATAGCCGTTTGGAGTGAATCCTTCATATTACAACTTACAAAATTCAATATTAACTCTGCCCCGACAATAGAAATACCTAAAAGCTCCACCTTTTATCACAATTTTATTTTCCCCTTTTCAAGAACTTTAACTCATCAAAACCCATTTCAAAAGCTAGAGGAAAACCCCAAATCAAAGAATGATTACCACTTTTTACTACATCCCAAACTCATATTCCAAAATCATATTCGAGAGTAGGATAAAGAATTTACCTTTTGGAGTTCAAACCCTAACTTTATTTCTTGAAGAATCTCTAAAGTTCTTGAATGAAATCTAGCGGTTCTCCAACGATTTTGGATTGATGTGTGCCTCTTCTTTCCTTAATGCAAACTCTTGTATGACTTATGATCTCCAATTTCTAATTTCTATGGGTTCCACTAGAAAGGAAAGGGGAATAGGGAGTACATCTTGTTTCATTTTTCTGGAAAGGAAATTTCAAAGTGGAAGGTTGCAATTATTTTACTTAATAATTAATACTTCTATAAGAAAGTCAAACAGTCCCTACTATTCAATTTTAATAGTAGTAGTTTAAATAAAGGTCACTCTAGGTGTTTCTCAATATGTTACGACTAGCACCTTATCACATTAAGATATACATGCCCACTGTAGTACTATACACGTAGGTAGCTTGTGCATTTTAATTTTAAAAAAATCTTACACCTCCATTACTTACATTCTTCTGTTTTTAAAAAAATATAAATTTGAAATCATTACTTATAACTCGAGAAAAGCGTAATACCAAATTATTTATGCCACTGAAAAGATAAACTCAAGGAGTATTAATTTTGTATATAGTGCATCACGTACTCTATATAAATTTTGAGTTATACTCATTTAAAGTATTAAACGTAATTCAAAATTTTATGAGGTGCTACACGAACGAAAGGTTCCTCTAGCCCAAAGTTAATATCCGGAGCTAACAACACTAATGAAATTTTAATTCGAGGCCGTCTTTCCGAATGTTGACCAAAGACAATTCTACTAGCCTTAAGAGTTGTAAAACAATGAAATGAGCTTAAAACACAAATGAACAGTCCAGGAATCGAACTGTCAGTTTTGGCAAGTCATAAATGACATGTAGATGTTGTGGGAAAGCTCAAAACATAGAAAAGGCACAAAAATCAATGAAATGACCAAGAAATTCATTACATTAATAAAAACTATTATACTCTAAGGAATAAAAGAATTTTTTTTTTGTGTTTTTAAAATTTAGCGCTGAGGTGAGATATGAGATAGTATAGAAGGGGAGTGTTGAGTCCCATCTAGCGGTAATCCTTCGTCATTTCAAATTTTTTTCTTTTTTTCAAATTTTCTCATATAAAACAAGCAACTAAAAATAAATAAAGCAACTTTAAATCCTATAGAATACTTCACCTTTAATAAATATCAAAAGATCCTACCCCACACTCAAGGTCATCTTTTATCCCTAAAGCAATAAATAAAGTAAAACAAGGGTTAGAAATACTCCATGAGGCCCTCTAGGGCCTAGCTAGAAGAATGTTTCTTTCTCAATCATTCATAAAGGGGTGGATGACCAGACACTTAATTTCTCTTCATGCTCCTTAGATCCAAATCCAGGTACTCTTACTACTCAAAATCTTCACACATACAAAAAAAATAAATGTGACGGTAAAAGATAAAAACTACTAAATTACTACAACATTGGGTTACCTCTCAAGCAGTGCCTGATTTACCATTTTGGCACGATTTCATCAAGTCTACCACTTTTTCATCCACTTAGAGGATATGAATTGCACCCCTAACTTCTTTTGTAATTTTCTACAAGTCTCAAGGGGCAGTGGTGTAAATATGAAGAAACCAAGCAATAGATGCTGCATGTTGCACTTTTTGGTCCTTAAGTGAGGAATATTATTTTGTCTCATTGGCATGGTAAATTTTAGAATATAAGGGCCTTGTTCCTCATCCACATACTCCTCCATTTACTTAGAAGTCTCTATTTCTATGTCATCAATCAAATACAATATTGAAAAGGGCTTAGAGTAAGGTCCAACGCCCTTTAACTCCATAACTTCATTCTTTTTGATATTCTCACTTTTTCACACCTCCTCAAATGGCATAAATAAAAATAGATTGTAGAATGATTGGAATTCATCTTTCTGCTCAAAAAGTTGGTCAGTATCCACAATAATTTATGGTGGGTATCAGATGCTTCAACCTTTTGATTCAAGTGTGTCTGCATGTCATGGATATCTGAGCTAAACGGTCTACTTCTTGTATGAGTTCACTTCTCTCTTCTACAATTTATGTGGCCACATCTGTAAGAGCATACTAAGGAAACCCGTGAAATCTCATTTGTGAATCTTGTTTCTCGAGCCAAAATTGGAGGTTCATCCTTAGTATTAGCAAAGTCTCTAACTTATATATCATTATAAGTTTTATATTTAGACTTTATTTTTGAGAGTTCAGCCTTAAACCTTTCCATGGCTTTCCTTCTTTCCTCAGTCTTCTCTTGCAACAATGCAGTGTACTCCATAGCTATTTTATCAAACTATTCGTTAGAGCATGACTTTCTACATCCTCCACTTTAGTACCCTTGTCAACATCATAAACAATAGAAGAATCATAATAGAGGCTTGGTGATGGGAATAAGAGTAACAACACTCATGCCAATGACTATTTAGATGCCCACCTATACTATAAATATTCTGCACAAAGGATTTGGAAGGTGCACACAGACATAACCTGGGAAAATTATGATAATTTACATTCAAATGTCATCCTCCACAGTACATACAAGAACTATCAACATATGGACACCTATTATTCAACCAATTTCTATTCCAAGATTTCATTTAAAGAAGGGTAGCACAATACGTTTTTCTAAAATATGAATATAAATAAGATAAGAAAAATAAAATACAAAAAATAAAACATAGATAGTTGAAATTAAAAAGTTTAATCTAGAAAAACAGATAATTTTTAAGTCCCCGATAATGGCGCCAAAAATCTAATGCAGTCCAATGCACACGAAAGCGCACGTGGTCATACAAGTAATACAAGATTTGTAAGTCCAGATATCGATCTCATGGGGACTTGTTGATTAACTATTCACTAAATTAAGCTAATACTAATTATCTATTCAAGTGGTAAAACCTAATGATATAATTATGGATTTAACCAAATTAAGGATAAAGATAAGCTAATAAATTAAAAATTGACCAAATGAAGGGCAAAGTCTTACACAATCAATGAGATGAAATCAATCTAGGGCTATGGATTTGCTATCAATAATATTGAGTAATCACTTGAACTGATTCTGATTGTTTATAGGGGTACTAGTTGCAGATTGATATTTGCGACATGAGCATCTTTTAAACAAACTCTATGCCTACTTGCCTATTCCTAACGCCTATATTTCTATGATCATCGATCGATAGTGAAGTACATGTGATTTGCTTTCCGTATTAATTGGGAAAAGATAACGGGTATATTGTTATCCATGTTAGTGTTACGTTCTCCTTTTCCTATAGAGTTCACAACCAAGCCCTACCTTTCCTTAGTGAGAACATAAATTACCTATTCCTAGTCCAATTTATGCCCCATATATAGTATTTGAATGGTGATCAAGTAAACAAATAATTAAGTGCAAGCGAAAGTATATAGCCATACGAGTTGCATCTCAATGATAAATATCTTAACAAATTAAATCAAGTTCATACAACAACAATTATGAAACAACCATAACCGTAGATGAGAAGTCTATCTCCACATAGACATGGATGAATTACTACAAATTATCTTTAAAAACATAAAAATACATAAATTATGGAGAAGAAAGGATGAAAATGATGTTCTCCGACCTTCACAATGACTCCAAGCTCTCCCTAGGTCAAAATTTCTGAAAATACTGTGTTTAAAGTGTATTTATAGAGTTCAAAACCATTCAGGTAAGTTTTCCTTCTCAAAAATGAATTGGGAAAAAATTGTCTAAAATTTGCACTATATTGATACCCAGGGCGGCACCTAGAGTGACTACATAGGCCATTTGGGCAACCATGTTGTTTGGTCTATCCATTTGGCCTACGGGGGTGCCTAGGGTCCTTAGTGCATTTTTTGCCTTTTTTCTTTGTTTCATCTCTGTTAAGCTCCTGTCTTGATATAACATCCTTGGACATGCCCAAACCACCTTCCTTGGTTCCTACTTAGACTTCAAAGCTCAATTATTATTCCAATATTCTCCAAGTCCATGCAAAATCCCTCGTTCCTCATCCTACACACCAAGACAAGCTACATACGCATATTTCGTATTAAACAAACTCAAAATAGTATTAGAACAAGTAAAATATGAGGCAATTATTCATATAAAATAATGACTTTTAGCCTCACATCAACCACAAAAATCAATGACACATGCATGTACAATATCTTTCAATCCTTGAATAGATCGCTTAGATTGGCCATCCATTTGTGGATGATTAGTTGTGCTAATCTCCACTTGAGTACACAAAATCCTTTTGTATAGACTTCTAAATTTTAGATGTTAACTGAGCATCTCGGTCTGAAATAATAGAAATGGGTACATCATCAGATGCACTATATCTTGCATGTATTTCTAGCCAACCTCTTTGAATTGTAAGAAGTCTAAACCGGCACAAAGTGAGTTGATTTGGTCAACCTATTCATGATGATCCAAATAATATCAAATTTCCTCAATGTCTTTGCAATCCTATGAAAAAATTAATAGCAATTTGCTTCCACTTCCACTCAGGTATAGGCATTCTCTGAGTCATATCACTTGGTATATGTTGCTCATAATTCACATGTTAGCAGTTCAAACATTGAGAGATATACACTAAAATTTATCTTTTTATTCGACACCACCAATAATGCTTATTCAAATCATGAAACATTTTTGTTGCTCCTGGATGAAAAGAATATCTAGAGCTATGAACTTTTTTCCTAATCAACTTGGTTAAATTAATAATTATAGGAACATAAATATGACCTTTGATTCTCAAAACACCCTATGAATCTTGAATTGCTTCCTTAGGTTTAACCTTTTAACACATTTTCTTGAATTATCTCCAACTTCTGATCTTTGAACTTTCTAGCCTTGATCTGATCCAATAAAACAGATTGTGCCTTAAAATAAGAAAAATCCCTACCAGGCTTTGAAATGTCGAGCCTCACAAAGCTATTAATAAAGGATTGAATATACATGGCCAAAGGATGCTCCTACTCTCGTAACATAGCCAAGTTGTCAATAATAACTGAATTCTGACTCAAAGCATCCGCTGTCATATTTTCCTTGTTTGGGTGATATAATATAGTAATATTATATCCTTAAGCACCTTTAATCATATTATTTGTCTCAAATTTAGATCTCTCTGTCTAAAAATGTATTAAAGACTACAATTATCTGTGAACACCTCAATGCATTCCACATAACTAACACCCCCAAATCTTTAAATCAAAACCACCACTATCAATTCTAAGTTATAAGTAGGGTAGTTGTTATCATGAACCCTCAACTATCCTAAAGAATACACTATAACCTTACCCTCTTTGCATCAAAACACACCCAAGACAAACCCCTGAAGCATAACAATAAACTGTGAAACCTTCACCTTTTATCGGTAAAGTCAAAATTGAGGTTGAAGTTAATAATTTCTTGAGCCTTTGGAAGCTTGCCTCACACTCCTCATACCATTAGAAAGTCATGTTATTTTGAGTTAGTTTTTTCAATGGAGATGAAATAGAAGATAATCCCTCCACAAAACGTTTGTAGTAACCTACCAAGCCCATAAAACTTCAAACCTTGATAGGCGAAATAAGCCTTGCCTAATATCTAATAGCCTCAATCTTCTACGTATCTACCATAATACCCCTGTTGGTCACCATGTGCCCTAAAAATACCCCAAAATGAAGGTAAAACTCACACTTGAAAAATTTTACATAGATTTTCCCCCCTTCAAAGTATGAAATTTGATTCTCAAATATTTCTCATGCTCCTCTCTACTATAAGAGTGATCAAAATATCATTGATGAAAACTATAATAAAGGAAGTCAAATAGAGTATGAACACCTCATTCATTGATGTTGGTCAGCCTAATTGACATAACTAAGAACTCATAGAGTCCACAATGGGTCTTGGAAGGTGTCTTAGAAATATCCTCCATTTTAATCCTTAGTTGATGCTAACCTGACCTCAATTCGATCCTAGAGAATACTGCAATGCCCTGAAGTTGATTAAACAAGTCATTAATACGCAAAATATGATACTTATTCTTAATTGTCAATTTGTTCATTTATTAATAGTCGATACACATCCTCATGGTGCCATCCTTATTCTTCACACAGTTGTAGCACTCCAAGGGTAAAAACTAGTCTAATAAATCTATTATTTAATATATCTTCCAACTGCTCATTTAACTCCTTAAATTCTACTAGAGCAATCTGATATATAGAGAGAAAAAATGGGATTAGTGTCTGGCTTTAAGTTAATACCAAAATCAATATCAGGATTATTTGGAATGCATAGATGATTAGTAAAGAACACTTTCAAAAACTCATTTACCATTAACACTGACTCTAAAGGAAGAGTATCGGCACTAGAATCACGAACATAAGTCAAATAGGTGAGACATCCCTTCTTAACCATGGGATGAGCCTTCAGAAATGAAATTACCTTTCTCGGATAAAGACTTAGAGTACCTTGCCATTTCAATTTAGGTATACCTGACATATCTAAAGTCACTGTCTTAGTGTAGCAATCTAAACTACATGATAGGGAGAAGTCAATCCATGCCAATATGATGTTGAAATCTACCACATCTAATATAATTAAGTTTACCTATATGTCATGTACTACATAGTCAACTACACAAGATTGATATAATTGATCCACCACTAAGAACCATCAACGGGTGTAGGAACACGTACAAACATAAAAAAATATTCACAAAGCATATCCAAACCTAAAATAAAGTATGTAGGCACATAAAATAGAGTAGATCCTTGATTGAAGTAAATTGTAGTAGGTCAAGAGAAGACTTAAAAAAACATTGGACAACCCAAGTCACTCTAACCAAGTTAGTTATTTGTGTAAATAAAATCCTCATCCACTATTGTATTGGTCCATGATTTGCAAGGCATTTCGTAACTACTATACGTGTATCCCTATGAATGTTCATATATAGCCTCATACAAGTATCCTTGTCAAAATCATATAATAAAAGAATCCTCCTTCCCTCTTAGTTTTAACTAATATTACTGATCCATAATTCAATCTCCAAAAGGCACCTCACGACTTGAGTTTGTCATAACTACAATTAACCCACCACTTAAATGTTCCTGCTAACCGACACCTAACTTAGCCTTTCATATTATCTTGATGTATTAGACTTAGCCCATTCGTGGCTCCTATCAAATGAACACCATACCAACCTGGTCATTGTGTCACCTAATCTGAACTATTCAAATTCTCTTTAGTACACCTCAACTCAAAAGGATAGAAAGGAAATGCTTCATATAAATTCTTATAAAAAGTGATACCATCTTAGACTTTATAGATGATCACCTTTCATGTCTTTGTACTTTCTAAACTTCTCCTCGTAGCCTCACCATGGTCCCTATTCTCTTATTTAACTGATTGATCCTCCGAATCTTACACTTGTCTTCAGATTATTCATACTTTACAAATTCATTACTTAATTATTGACTTGTCATTGATACCGCGTGTCATATGACTATTGTAATAAATTTGGATGAAGTTAAAGCATCCTTATCCAAACCATACCTCAAGCAATCATACTTGCTTTGCCCAGCTATCTCAATTTCATTCTTTAAATTTGCAATGTTTATTACCCGATTATCTTGCTAACCACATTATAATATCTCATAGTATACCACGTAACATCATTTTCCACCACTGGTGTGCAAATTTGAGAATGTGTCTTCACTATCAATAAGAATGAAAGAAGTTTATACCTTAAACTAAATCATATATGCATAACAAGGAATAAAATATTAGAAGATTCTTAAAGTCTAATAACCTCTCAAAGATAATTAATGAATGTCTCTACACTGATCCACAAGACTCTACTAGACTTTGCTCTTATACTTAGTAAGACTTATAAACCATGCTCTAATACCATATTATCACGATCCAAAATTTTATGTAATGACCCTTTTGGTCATTTTTGTGTTTTCACTTTTTTTGTACAGTTAGAGGTTACTTTTAGCGGCCCCAAGTCATTTATGACTAAGTGGGACCAGTGGTTCAGTGGTCGGGTTGTTCATTTGGGGTTTATGACCCTTTTTCCTATTTTAGATCTTCAACTTAGGAAATCATTGACTTTAGTCAACATTTTTAGCAAACGAGCTCGAAATTAAATTCTGACAGTTCCATTAGCTTTGGAGCATAGATTTTGGTCTGGTTTGACCTTTGGTCAGGGCCTAAGAGCTTTTGGTATGGTTGTATCTCACTTTCTGATATTTTAAGCCTGTTGGAGTTGGAAGCTTGACTATGGTAAACTTTTGATGATTGGAGCATCAGATTAGAAATTCGACTGTTTCATCAGCTCTGGAATGTCAAGCTTTGGTTAGATAGGTGGTTGGTTTGTGTCCCGGGTGAGCCAAGATAATTTTGGGTGTTCAGTTGAAATTCATGAGTGTTGACTTGGGTCAATATTTCATCAAAATGACCTCGTATGGAAGTTTTATCAATTGTATTGCATTCTGAGTGCCATTTTTGGTAGGGTAGCATAGTAAGTTTGCACGTGTGGGGTGTTAGATAAGTCCCGTGGGCCCATCTGATGAATTTTCAGCTTTAAGGATCTACTGGTTGCTGTTGCAGGTCCAGGTCTCAAACCTTAATCGTGATCGCAAGGAAGGCCATGCGATCGCAATCGTCTGCCTCTTTGTGCATTGTGATCACAAGGTCGCCTTCACGTGATCGCGATTAAGGGACTGTGGATGGTCCTCGCAACCACATTGGGTCCTTCACGATCACGATGAAGTACCCATGGTAGTATATAACTCTCCTTCTTCATTTTCTTCACCATTTAAATTGAATTCCACCATATTCTATAAAGCTCCATGCTAAAAAATAAGTGTGGGTTAATATTAGAGTGTGGGGGTGGAGTTTTCCTTATTCATGATCGATTCTCATCTTCGAACTGTAAGTTTCTAGCCCTTAATTCTGTTATTTCTTCTTTTGATTCTTAAATTGTTCTTGCGATTTAGTGGCTATTTTCGGCCCTTCTCTTACCCGAATTATGCTCAATTTTTGAGCATGTGTTCTTGGTAGCGTTGGGAACCTCATGGTAATTTTCATTCTCAATTTTGGGTTGTGGAGCCCACGAGGCTATTTTTTACTCGAATTTTGACCCAGCTAAATTATTTGCATTATATGTATCATTATCTTCGTATTGGCAAGTAAATTATGTTTTTGATAGTTTGATTGCTATTCGGGGATTCTTGGAGCAGTTTAGTCTCAAACGACATCTTTCCAATAACTTTTCATCAGACGCCAGGTAGGCTATGGCTTACCGATCTTAGATTTGGCCTATATAGAATGTAATTTCACTATTTTGCTCATCCTTGGGTTGGGATTACTAGGTTGGCATCTCAGACCTTATTCAATTCGTTTTTGTTCATTCTTGTTTCTTTTGTTTCAGTATTTGAGCTAGTACGCTAGTATTACCCCTTACAACCCTGAGTGGGCTTTGCATATGCATCTGGACCATAGTTAGTGGGATATTTGGAAAGTGTCCATAAGTCCCAGACATTGATTCATGATTGCTAGCTGGTTATCTGTGTTGTAGAGTGGATTGAGCTTATGTAGGGCCAGTAGGTTGATATTGAGCTGTTTGTTGTATCTGAGCATATCATCATCATAAAATGAGCTTTTATGCATTGGTTTGTTACTACTACAAGGTTGCAGGCCTGACTATCACCGGTTTTCTAATCTTGCATATCCCCGAGGGCCCATTTCCAGTTATTAATGGCTAAATGACCTTAAAACTGGTTTTATAGATCTTCTTGAACTAAAAGAATGTAAATGTTGGTTTTTTACATTGGTTCCTGAGATGATACTAGACTCGGCCATGCCGAGCACTAGATTTGGTTTTATTATTGATTTTAGACCCGGATAGACTTTTGGCATGCATGATAAGATCTTAAGAGTTGGTATATGATCGCGGAGACCTCCATGGACCCTACCAATCTGGACTAAGGGCTATAGGTCGATAGTGTCGGAGGAGAGGTATACAGGGTAGTAGAGGTATATAGGGAAAGACCTTTCTTGGTTCCTACTTGCTGGGCCTATGAGTGTCGGAGGAGGTCCATACGGTACCACTGACATATTATATCATATCATTCATTTCTGCATGGTTCCACCCTTGTTTGCTATTTGCTGACTGTACTCTCTGGTAGTATGGGATGTCGGTAGGGTTTCTCTTCACTTTTATGTATTACTCGGGTGTATGGGCGCTCATTGGGATTGTAGGTAGACTAGTTTTACTTGCTCCTATTGTAGCTACCTGCTAGTTAACTTTTCGATCATCCTTACCTTTTGAGTTGTATTGTTACCATGTTTATGTTTAGTTGCCTTTCTTTCTCTCCCTTTATTTGAGGTTACCGGTACACCGCCCTATTCGTTAAGCGTTCCTTATTTACTGTTATTGCAAGAACCCAGGTGCATTCTCTATTCTTACATCTGTGTTTTTTGGTATATCTTCTGTGGCTAGCCTAGTGCACCTGTATTGTTTTATGCCTTCTATCTATTACTAGCTTCCATGTGCTTTCCTTTATTTGCTTCTGTGACCCTTTTCTTTGCTTATCTGCTATCTACTGCTTTTATATTTTATATGTGCCAAGTAGGCCTGTGATGTCTACTGGGTGCCGGTTGCTTATGCAATTAGTGGTGACACTACACTTTTGCATTTTCCTGGTGCAGATCCTAGTGTGGGCCATCGCCATTGACGTGAGACTTTGTGTATCTTTTGGGACATTCGAGACATAGGGTGAGCTCCTGGTGACTGGGGCTTGACTATATCTCTTTTTATTGTGTAGTTGACTCTTTCGTATATTCAGACACAGTTGTATATTTTACTTTTGATCCCTCTTGTACTCTATATTTATTTTAGTGGCTCCTGTACTTATGATACCAGGTCGTGGGATGGTGTAGTTTTCTATATATATCCAGGTTGCTTCCCTTTTTGTTATGCTTTCTTTACCTTCTTCCACTTATTTTCTTGATTGTGCGTGCTTCACTTTGGTAGTGCCCCATTACTAACCGTTCCGGGCTATGGGGATTGGTTCGCCTACAGGGGCTTGTAGGTGCCATCATGACTTGAGAAATCGGGTCATGACATCTTATTAAGTTGTGACGTCATCCACCATCCTCGTAGGCAAACTCCATTTTATTATTAATCAACTAATGATATAAATAATGCAAAAATAAAATATAATAAAATAAGCAACTAACTTCTATAAATGCAAAATAAAAGAGTCAAAACCTGAATCAACGCCAAGACTTGGTGACACTAGTACAAGAGCATATACATATATCAACACAAGTTTGAAAAAGATACTGCAACTGTTTAAAAAGAAATAAGATAGGAAATATAAAGAATCTCTAAAATCCAGTGCTACCAAAGACAAAGCAGCTCACCCTGAACTCAAATAGCAAAATCTCAAAAATATGTAGCAACTCAAGTATCACTAGTACCTTGTTCAGTCCTTGCACATAAAAAGATTGTCACGACCCAAACCGCCACGAGTGGCACCCACCTAAAATCCCCCGGATAAGTGAACCAATTACCTACCCAACATTTAGTGAATCTAACAGCTCAAAAACCAGTTTGTTTTAAAATGAGCTATCATTTAAATCTAAACCAAAACTAACAATATCCTGATGAAATACCCCTAGAAACTTAAAGTCATAGTACCAAAGCATCTACAAAATTTCTAGAACGAGGATGCAATCCCAAAAAAATAAGAGTTTAAGCCCGAAACAAATAGACTATAACTAAACTGGATGAAGACCTGGTAGCCCGTAGGAAGCAGCTCACCCTTGAAATCTGAAATCATCGGAACTACAAGTGAGGTCACATAGCAGCCACTGGAAAATGTCCTGTACTCACAAAAAGAAAGCAAGTGCAGAATTAGTACACAACTATCACGACCCAATTTCTCAAGTCATGATGGCACCTACCACCTCCCAGTAGGTGAACTAATCCCCATAGCCCAGAATGGTTAGTCATGGGACACTACCTAACCCGACATGCATATTGCGTCCTAACGCATATGCAACTGTACGTGGTCGTACAAGTAATATAGGATTGTAAGTCCAGATATCGTACCCACAGGGACTTGTCGATTAACTATTTTACTAAATTAAACTGGTTCTAATTATTTATTCAAGGGTAAAATTCTAAAGGTGAATTTAAGATTAACTAATCTAGAAATAAAAAGAAGAAGTTAACTAATGAAAAATTAACCAAACAAAGAATAGATTTTCACGTAATCAATGTGATGAAATCGATCTAGGACTATGGATCTGCTAACAATCATATTAAATAAGCAATTTTATCAACTTGTTAGTTCACCTAGTTGTTGATTTCGGGGTTGATATTACAACTATTGTCTCTCGAGCCTCTAGTTGCCTATTCAAAATAGCATCACAACTACATCATTGAGCGGGGATGTGACATCTTATTTTAAAAGCATTTATATTTCTTTCTGTATGAACCAAGCAAGGCGTTCTAGGTATATCTCTATCCTAGTCGCTAACCTACCCTTTACGTTACAAAAGAGAGGTCTTGCTCCCTATATTCTTCGTTCTATCCCAATGATTCTTCTCTCGAGTTCACAAAGGGATTAGAGAGTTATTTTAATGGTCGCAAAGCAATAAAATAGTAAGAACAAGAATATAAGAACAACTAATATGATAAACAAATAATTGAATCAATCGTTTAATTCAACAATTATGTAATTAGCTACCATACTCCTAGAATGAGAAGTTTAACTCCACATAGACATGGAGCAATTACAACAATTCATCCAAAGAAAAACGTAAAAATAAATAATAAAGGAGAAGAAAAGATGAAACCAATATTCTCCGGCCTCCACGGCGGCTCTTAGCTCTTCGTAGGTCAAAAGTTATGTAAATTTTTTGATTTGAGATGTATTTATAGAGTAGGAGGAAAATAACCCCTTTTCCTACTTGGATTTGGTGTAGAAAAAAAGCTGGAAATTTCCGGGTTAGGCTCTGGCGCGCCGCGCCACCCATAGAGCCAAATTTAGTCTTTGAAGTTTGGGGCCTAGGGCGACGCGCCACCGATGCGCCAGCCTCACCCCTCAGTAGTTTGGGGGCTGGGGCGATGCGCCACTGATGTGCCACAGCCCAGATTTTCTTCTTTTGCTCTCTTTTTCTCCCGGAACGTTGCTAACTCCTTCCCAATGCTTTTATGATTTCATTTTAGCTCTCATGGGTTTTTTTTCTCCATATTTTCCCTGCAAAGCATCTAATCAGATATATTAGCTCACCACCATGAAAATGTAAATAATCGTAAGAATATACATTACTTTTGCCCTCGAAACAAGGCTAAAATATGGGTAAATAAGGCAATTAGGCGTATAAATACGCCCAAAATCACCACCCCACACTAAAACCTTTGTTCATCCGCGAACAAATCACTACACACCCTACGACATTTCACATCTTATGACACCAATTGAACATGTATACTCACACTCAAGTTAACTAGACAGTTTAATCATGACCCATAATCCACTCATCATGCACACATCAATCATTTTTTCACAGACCCTTCATTGAAACCACACAACCTCTAAAACTGACTCTTCATGAAAAATAAGGCCAACATGATCATGTGTGAATATAGACATCATTAGTGCACCAAGTTTTCACTATTTTGTGCTCTCACATTTAAGAGAGATGCCCATTGCTCACATCATACATACATATTCAAATTGGGGCATATAGATAAGAAATTCGCTCACTCTCACAAAGAAAGTTTCATGCATAACAAGACATACCCTAGGCTTGCCCTTACTGTAATACTCTATTAACAAAGCATCAGAATTGTAGGATCAAAAGGACTTTTACAGGTTGTAATGTCGGCTAAGGGACAGGTAGGAACACTTTGGCCAATAGTGACTACTTTCCCTATGCACTTTAAGACGCTTACTTTAAACTTTTTCACTATTTTCCTTATATCGCCTCAACTTCAACTTATGTTCATATTTCCCTTAAAACTCCCCCTTTTTATTTTGGTTTATTGCCCTTAACCTTCGTTCACTTATTGGTATCAAGAAGATTTTTCTAAACTTTTTTTTTTGTTTGTTTTTCCTCTTCTTACTACCAACATATAAATTATTTTTCACAAGGGCACCACATCTAATTCTTATTCTTACCACAACAACCTCCCTCTATCTTTTTACCTTTTCTCTTTTGTTCCCTTCTTCCTTTAAGTCTTTCAACTATAAAGTGCATTAGCGACACTTTGGATAAAATTAATACATGGTAATCAAATAAAAGGGATAGGCTAAACATGCGACTAGTCAAAGAAATAGGCTTAAGGCTCAAAGGGGCTTAACTAAGAATAACATAAAGGGTGGAACAAATAATAGTCAAAAAGAAGTGGTTTACAAAGAAATGCCTTGATCATATCCCACAATTCAATACTATGTTTCATTTCATACACACACGGGGCAAGTTCTAGATATCAAGATATGCAAGAAACACCACAAACACTCACCACACATGGCACAATGGTTCAAAAATTGCTTCCTAAGACTTTATATTCACAACACAATTAATTTGAATGAATCAACATTATTAAGCCCATCTCTAGGTTTTTTTGAGCCAAGTTAAAGAGCTTATGCGTCTCTAAATGAAGTTTTCTACTTTTTATGCTTCTTTCAAGTGAATTACCCATGATGTCTAGTGTATACTTAGGTGAAGTACCTAGCATTCAAAAGGCTATGGTTTCTACTCTTTTTCCTTTCTATGACTAATTTTCCCTCAAGACGGTCATCATCCATCCATCATCGAGAAAAACTCTCTATCTATGACTAAACAAAACTAAAAACTACTCCTAAAAAAAAACTACTCGGTTCAAAGTGCATCCCCTCGGAGAAGAAACGAAAAGAAAAACCAAGGGGTGAATGAGATATGCCTCTAAAAAAAATTAGAAAATCTTTTTGTACTTTTTTTTAAAAAAATGAAACAAACTCCTATGGCATACTCACCGGAAAACTCATAATTATCGAAAGATTCCCCACCCCACACTTAAAATCAAGCTTTGTCCCCAAAAAAACTTATAGAAAAAGATGAAGAAGAAGGGTGAGAAATACTCCCTGAGGCCCTCTAGGGTCTAGCTAACAACATGTTTCTTCAATTTTGATGAAAAGGGGCGAATAGCCCCACACTTAATCTTAAACCATGCTCCTTAGATTTCAAATTCGGGTACTTAGACTTTCCCAAACCTTCAAAATCAAAACAAAAACAAAAACGTGACAAAAAAAAAAAGTTACACTACTAGTTGGTTTGCCTCCCAATAAGCACCTGATTTAACGTCGCGGCACGACGCCATCACTACACCACTTTTCTTTCCACTTAAAACTTATGAATTATGCTCCTAACTTTGCATCAAACTTTCTTCTCCACTCAAGGGGCGGTGGTATAAAGATGAAGGGACCAAGCAAAGGATGTCGCATCTTGCACTTTTCTGCCCTTAAGTGAGGAATGTCAGTTTGTCTTTTCGGTGTGGAAAATTTTAGAATGTAAGGACCTTCTTCCTCATCTACACACTTCTCAACAAAATCGGATGACTCAATTTTTATGTCACCATCCAAACATAACGTAGAAAAGTGATTAGAATGAGGTGCAACAGTACCTAATCCTAAACTTGCATTGTTTATGACATGCTCACTTTCATACATCTCCTTAACATCAGCACCAATGAATAAAGCACAGTTGAATGGATGGAATTCTTCTTTTCACTCCACTAGTTGGCCAGTATCCACAACAATTGATGATTGGGCATTAGACACCTCAACTTTTTTCTTCAAGTGATCCTTCAAGTAATGGATATCTGAGTCAAATTGGTCTATCTCTTGTCTGAGATCAACTCTACCTTATATCAGTTGTGTCATCATCTTTGCGAGGTTATCTAGTATTTGCTTCAGCATATTAATAAGGTGAGCATCATTCACATACTCCACTTCATTACCCCTGTCAATATTATAAACAACAGAAGAATCATAATAGGGGCTTGGAGAAGGGGAATAAGAGTTAGGACAACCATTCGAATGGCCATCCCGACCACCACATATATGACATACATTAAATTCAAGAGATTGGGTAGGTGCACACTACCCTCACTTTTGAATATAATGGCATTTGAAACCCAAGTGGGGTCCTCCACAATACTAACAAGGATTACCAACATATGAATAGTACTGATCCTTCAACAACTCTTTATCACTAGATGTCATGTTAAGAAGATTATCGAATAAAAAAACCTATATATAAAAGAAAACAAAATATATACAAAAACTTAAATAAATAAAAAGAAAAAGTTGAATATAGATAAATAATTAATTTCTAAGTCCCCGACAATGACGCCAAATACTTGTTGCGTCCTAACGCACACACAAGTGTACACGGTCGTACAAGTTATATAGGATTGTATGTCCAGATATCGTACCCACAGGGACTTGTCGATTAACTATTTTACTAAATTAAACTGGTTCTAATTATTTATTCAAGCGTAAAATTCTAAAGGTGAATTTAAGATTAACTAATCTAGAAATAAAAAGAAGAAGTTAACTAATGAACAATTAACTAAACAATGAACAAATTTTCATGTAATCAATGTGATGAAATCGATCTAGGACTATGGATCTGCTAACAATCATGTTTAATAAGCAATTTTATCGACTTGTTAGTTCACCTAGTTGTTGATTTCGGGGTTGATATTACAACTATGGTCTCTCGAGCCTCTAGTTGCCTATTTAAAATAGCAACAACTACATCGTTGAGTGGGGATGTGACATCATATTTTAAAAGCATTTATATTTCTTCCCGTATGAACCAAGCAAGGCTTTCTAGGTATATCACTATCCTCGTCACTAACCTACCCTTTATGTTACAAAAGAGAGGTCTTGCTCCCTATATTCTTCGTTCTATCCCAATGATTCTTCTCTCGAGTTCACAATGGGATTACAGATTTATTTTAATGGTCGTGAAGCATTAAAATAGTAAGCACAAGAATATAAGCACAACTAATATGATAAACAAATAATTGAATCAATCCTTTAATTCAACAATCATGTAATTAGCTACCATACTCCTAGAATGAGAAGTTTAACTCCACATAGACATGGAACAATTACAACAATTCATCCAAAGAAAAATGTAAAAAGAAATAATAAAGGAGACGAAAAGATGAAACCAATATTGTCCGGCCTCCACGGCGGCTCCTAGCTCTTCGTAGGTCACAAGTTATGTAATAATTGTGATTTGAGATGTATTTATAGAGAAGGAGGAAATAACCCCTTTTCCTACTTGGATTTGGAGTAGAAAAAAAGCTTGAAATTTCCGAGTTAGGCTCTGGCGCGCCGCGCCACCTATAGCGCCAACTTCAGTGTTGTGAAGTTTGGGGCATGGGGAGATGCGCCACCGATGCGCCAGCATCACCCCTCAGTAGTTTGAGGGCTGGGGCGATGCACCACCAATGCGCCACAACCCAAATTTTCTTTCTTTGCTCTTTGTTTCTCCCGGAACGTTGCTAACTCCTTTCCAATGCTTTTATGCTTCCATTTTAGCTCTCATGGGTTGTTTTTCTCCATATTTTTCATGGAAAGCATCTAATAACATATATTAGAACACCACCATGAAAATGCAAATAATCAGAAGGATATACATAACTTTTGCCCTCGAAATAAGGCTAAAATATGGGTAAATAAGGCAATTAGGCGTATAAATATGCCCAAGATCAATGCACAATAAGCAGAATAAGCGGAAGCAGATATAATAGAGAACTATGCGAAAGCAAATAACTTGAATATAAATATAAAAGGAAACTACACCAACCAAAAGACTTGGTATCAATAATACATGAGCTTTTAATAGAATACAAGTGCTAGAAGTGACAAAACATAATATACAACTGTCTCCGAATAAATAAGGAGTAACAGTGCCAAAAGATGAGATGTGTTCAAGCCCCGGTCATCAAGTGCTCACCGTAGTCTCGAATATCCAAAGCTACATGAGTCTCCACACGATCAACGACGAAAGCTCACACTAATATTTGCACAAGAAAGATGCAAAAGTGTATTATGAGCACCAATTGCTAAGCAACGGGTACCTAGTAGGCATCATCGTCCGACTAAGCACATATAAGATATAAAAACAGTAAATAGCAGATAGCAAAGAAGCAGTCACAGAAGCAATAGAGAAAGCACAAGGAAACTAGAATGGATATATGTCATAAAGAATTACAAACATGCTATGCTAGCCACGGAAGATATATACAACACAGAACAAATGTGAAGGAAAGAAGAACACACCTGAAGTTCTTGCAACAACAATATATATAAGAGAAACTTGAGAAAATGGCGGTATACCGGAAATCTCAAATAGAAAGAGAAGAAAAGAAAACAAGTAAACATAGTCAAGCTAGAGCAATATAACTAACGAAATCATGCTTAAACACCATTTAAAGATCAAAGAATTCAGATAGAAGTCCCACAATAACAACCCTAGGATGAAATAAACAAAGCCACAAGGAAATCGAAACAACTAATCAGCACCAAGAAAAAAGGGCAAGATCCGCTAACCCATAAATACTAGAAGGCCATATAAACAGTGCCTCAATAATCTAGGAACCACTAGTCCATCAGTAATAAAAATTCTAATAATCGGAGCCTCAACAAGCTAGAATAAACTAAACCACTAATAACTAAAGGCCATAACAAGCTCTATAATATGATATAAGCAGTAATATCTACCTACAGTACCAACGACCACCTATACAACTGAGGAACACAATCAAGTGAAAACAAACCCTCCGATATCCCATACTACCGGAGCGTACACTGAGCAAACAGCAAACAAGGGTGGAATCCAAATACAATATGCATGATGATGATATATGATGGTACCAGGTGTAATAGTAGTGATGTATGTTACCCCCTCTAGTACCTAAAAGTCCCAATATAGGAAGGATCCATTGAAGGGATTCCCCCGATTACCTTAACTCCACCGTACACCACTCCTCGATCACTCACGACACATAGCCCCTGGCCCAGATCAACAAGGTCCATGAAGGTCTACTCGTAGACCGCATACGAAAACTACGAAATCTCAAAGTATAACGCCAGAGTGTATCCGGGTCTAGATAATAAATCAAAATGTCATAGTACATTCCCGGAATAGAACCAAGTCTAAAACCATAGTAGTGATCTCAAAACCTCATCGAAGGGAGCTCGAAGTATATCCGAGTCAAAATCAATAATCAAGTCTCAATAACCCTTATAAAGGGTGCCCGAAGTATATCCTAGTCTAAATATGGAATAAAAACATGTCTAGCACTCCGGCACAACTGAGTCTAGTATTAGTGTTAAAACTGGTGATAAAATAATCCTAATATCCTTTTTTATCCAAGAGGTTTCATAAAAAAATCAGTTCTAATACCCTTTCATAATCATTTTACCGAAAACAGCCCTTGGGGCCATGCAAAGTTTAGAAAACCATTTATAGTAGGCCCGAAGCCAAATCAGTAGTAAAACATGCTGAATATACTTTGCATGAATGATATGCTCGCTAACAATAGATTAACCCAACAACTCACAAACATTCCTATTAGGTCTACAACACAAATATCCAGCCTAAAGTAACATATCGATGTCCGAGACTCGAGGAAACTCTTAAATATCCCACCGTCTATGATCCAGAGGCATATACAAAGGCCACTCAGGGCCACAAGGATAATATTTCAACACTACAATGAATACTACAAACAATGCATGAAACAAACAGACAGAAGAAGTGGACAATGTCTGGGGTACCAACCTAGAAAACCAACCCAAGGATGTGAATTAATGCAGTTATAGCCTATATACGCAGAGTCTAGGTAAGGAAGACCATAACCTACTTGTTGTCTGACGACTAGCGGCAGGAACGACATCTTCCAGGCTCGAACTGCTCCGAGAATCTCGAAATTGCAAACAAACTATCAAACCAAGATTCTACGCTCAAAACAGCCCACAAAGTATGAATTTAGAAGGGATTTAAGGAGGAAAACAAGAAATTAAATAGGAAATTTACCGAGTTAGAAGCCAAAAAACATTCACGGACCAGCGTGCAACTAACTCCAACCTATTGGATTGAACAAGGACAAAACATGAATGTTTTGGTTTAAGCTTTAATGGAGAAAAGATTTAGGGAAAGAAGGGAAAAATTGATGAAATTTGACAAAGAAATATTACATAAAAAGGTCGAGGAATCGATCATGGATCAAGAATTTCCCTCCCCAACAAAATGGGATCAGTCCTCAAGAAATGGAGCTTAAAAGCTCAAGGAAATGGCTGAAAACATTTTGGAAAAAGTTAGAAAATGAAGTGGGGGAGAAGGGATTTTAAAGCTGCAAACCGGTGCCATGCGTACGCGGCTAGGCGTTGCGCATGCAGCCCATGTGTACGCGGTCGAGCACAGGTGCACGCGTAGGCTAGGCGTTGCCCAATGCACACGTGGCTGGGCGCTGCGTATGCAGCCCATGCACATGTGGCCCAGGCATTGCGTAGGTGGAGGCCAAGAGAGAGGTGGCTGGCTGGCGCTTGACCGTGCATGCATCCATGCACATGCATGGACGTTGGCCATCCTGGTGCTGCAACAACCATCACTAACCAGCAATAAGCCAAGGCTAGAATTAACTCGGACGGACCCTCGAGAATGTATCCGGGGTCCTGCGAACATAAATGAGCCAAGCTATTCAACTAGAAACAACATTTCAGATCCAACGAAATCGAAAAAAATCCCATCAGATGTCGAGTTAATAATAAGTGGGTCCCGCGCCCAAAATCAACCTTTAGGCCAACTATTCCAAAATGGAACCTAAGGGATGAAATCAGGTCCGAAAGCCTCAAGACCTGAAACAATGGTCCCTCTAGCCTAAAATCGATATTCCAGAGCTCACATCACTGACATAATTTCCATCCGAGGCCTTCTTCTCCAAATGATGACCAAAGTCAACCAAACAAGCCCAACTAGCCTGGAAACACAAAATGTGAGAGAATGCCAAGCTGAAAAGATCTCGGATCCCGACCAAAGGTCCAACTAGACCAAAGTCTATGCTCTGAAGAAAACGAAGATGTCGAAATTTATTCCGAGCACGAATACAAAGAATGTTAACCGAAGACAATGATTTCCAAAGTTAAAGCTCTAAAACAAGGAAGCAGCCATAAAGACCCAACAAATGGCCTGGGCACCAAACTTCTAGTCCCAACAAGCCATAAATGACTTGGGGCCACTATAGGAAAGCTCTAAAGTACAAAGAAAGAAAAAACACGAGAATGACCGAAAGGGTCATTACATCATTCACTACTAAAAAGGACTTACGTCCTCAAAAGTCAAGAAAGAAGGGAACACTAGAGACTTAAGAACTTCAGATACAAAGACCACTATCTCGAAAACTCAGGTAGCCTCCTCGACCGGATGGCACCCAACAGAACAAAGCCAAAGAAAAGCAACTAAGCCCAAACTCCTTACTAGCCAAGATAGATTTCAACCTTTAACTCCAAAACTCCAAAGATTTACCAACCAAACTAAACCTCAAGAATCTCAACCTGAAAGCACCGACACAACAGTAAAACCAGAGAACCAAGGCGATCAACACACAGAACTCAAATCCTCGACACCACCACCAAGTTCACCCACAAAGTCACCAACTAAAACTCTAACTCATGAACCCGTTGATCCGCAAAACCTCTTTATTCTGACCTGAATCCTTTTGCACCATAATCCTGAAGTTTCACATAAGTCAAACACTCGAGTCACCCTCAAAATATCAACTAACCCACCAGAGATCCATAGTTCCCGATCGTACAACACTTCGAATGAAGTCATCTTTATACTCAATCTCTATCCAAGATAAGCTATTGCTTACTATCCTTTGAGATCCAAAATACTAACCCAAAGAACATCCTCAAATACTGTAGTAGTTTTACCCTGACTGACCATCAAAAAATGGACGAACACTTTTTCTAAGACCAACCTCTTTACAATAACTCATCTGAACCAACCATTAGAACTCAACTAAATCTTGAACACTAGGGTTGGAAAAGGCATGTATGAACACCCTATGTCAATGAAGAACCTCCCAACTGTGGAATTATACCAACCTTGTTGATGCATGCCAAGTCCAAATTGACTGAAAGTGAATAAACTAGGGCAACTTGCCCAAAAGACCCAAACCAAGACCAAGTCCCTACAAGGATCTAGGTAAGCCTACCAGGAATCCCATAGCCATCAACTAAACTCCAAATTCTAAGAAATGTCGCTGCTGCTTCAAACACTCGTACACCGTTCAGATTTAAGATTACTTTACTAGCATTTTTAGTTAGGAAGAAATCCACCAAGTCACGAATATCACGTCAAAACACACTGTAGGCAAAGGAAAGGATGCCTGAAGTCTAAGGTTACTGCCTAGCTATTAAAAGCTTGCAAAGTCCACCGACTCAACTCTTTGGCACAAAACAAGAGCTCTACTACACGCAAACCACCAACTCTGAAGCATACATCATACCAAACTTCTGGTCTATACTGGTCGAGTCTAACCAACGTTGGAATCCCATACAATAAACAACCCTCGAGGATTCAACTAATCATGTTTTCAGACTCTCAGAATACAAAGACGACCACTAATCTCACAGTATTATCGGGAGCTAAAATAGCCCTGCCAGCTTAAACCCTCACAACCTGATCACATATAATACACCACTACTGATTCTGCCCAACTAAAGTAGATTGAACCTCGTACTCACAAGAACACAATTGAGAACTAGAAAGGCCCAGCCTAATCAGATGGTTAGCCAAGGACTGGATGTTCAAGGCCAACTACCAGTCCAAAACTAAAATAGGGAAGCTAAGTTGTCCGAACTCACTGCCTTCCGACCCAAAGAAGCTACAACTGAAGATAACCATCCATGAACCACTCGATGTAGTCTGCTAGCCCATAATTTTGAAACCCGGTTCCAATTGCTAATCTCTGCCTCTGTCGAAACCATAAGTAGACCCATACACTGCCGATGAAAACTTAAGAACCGGAGCCAACTAGGCTCTGAATATACAAGTTTCCCAATCCGTAGATGCTACTGACTTGGGTCCCTCAATGAATATAACCAGGAAACCACAGTCGATGCACCAAGCTCCCAAAGGTAGTACTGGAAATGGCCACTACCTCGAACCCTTATTAGATGATAAACTGACCTCGAACCTATCTAAGGAAATGCCACTGCAATCTATATTTGGTCAATACAAGTCACCCACACACAAGCAAAAGTAAACCCTTAGTCGTCACCTCAGTAAGCTACTAGAAAATACATATGAACAAGGAGTCATTTACCTCCTTTTTCAACTAAACAGAACCCTTCCTTAGCATAAAATTAACCTTACAATCTCTTCCAAAGATACAACCAACCTGACGGACCCCTTTTCAGATAAACCTGGAGCTATTCCCTTAGCTCCCACATCTATATTGTCAATAATCAATAAAGCAAGAGAAGAATGGGTCGAATGCCCAACTTACCCAAAATGCTACAATTACAACACAACCACGATGCTACAGTCAAAAGCTCAACAAGAATACTATGATTAAAACTCATCCCAACTGGGACTGGGGAAAACAAATGAGAACATCTCATTCCAAGCTTGAAGCAGAAGAAAATAAGGAAAGCAACCCATACCTACTAACCTCCAAAACTAAACAGACAAAGAGGGTTGACTAAATCACCTAAGAAAAGAAAAACTAACCAATGCTCACTAGCATATCCAACACCACTCGATATAAGAAAGAACCTCAATCTCTGGCACATAACCACCGGTATCATACCAAACCAACAAAAGTACCTTTAGCAAAAGCTAGATAATGACCTAGGCAACAACTATCTAGGATGGCTAGAAAATGAAGACTCAACCCAAGTCTAGAACCATAATGAGACTGGAAACAAGGCTAACAAGACCTACCTATGAGTCACAACTCTGGGTAATCACCTTTCAAGGATAACTCACCCTATCCACTACTAAAGAATAATCTACCGAGAAATGAAACACATAAACACTACAATGCTAGTACTAAAACAACTAAAAAAGTAACAGGTAGTCATATAAGAAAATAGATGAAAGAGGGGTATAATCACAACGCAACCAACGCCAGCACTAGTTAAAGGTAAGAAAAACCATACCTACAAGAATGATATTGGGAAACTCTACCTCTGTCTTACCAAGATGGGAAAAAGACTGGTGGTGTCTATCACTGGACTGACTAGTCGATGCGAAAGGATCAACCATCCCTCACTGGGGAAAATCACTAAAATAATGACCAACCACTCCACAACCGTAACAACCCAAGAAAGCCAAACTCTAACACACGGTGCTTGTCGACTCTAGATGGATACCTGAACCACTTGGCTGATAGCCACCTCTAACCATCTGCAGACTACCTTTACCACTCTACAAACTACCTCTCATTGCCTGGGGACCACCCCTAATACCCTGCACACACTACCTCTTGCTGCCTAGGGACCACCCCTAATACCTTACACACCGCCTCTAGCCGATGGTGTTGGAACCCTGGAGGATGAAACTTGCTAACCCTGCTGACTGGAAGGTATGATCGTGGGGAATCCCTAAAAAATTTCCCACTCTTACCGCACTGAAACAAATTCCACTGAATAAAGTCAGTCAGGAAGATTTTGCCAAACCTGACTGGCTACCACGACCTATACACCCTAAATGCAAACCTCATAGAACCTGACTTGCACTGTGTCTACTCTGGTCAACATGCTCTGTACGACCACCCTCTGAGACCTGTGGAGCCACTGAAACTGGCCTGCTAGATAAAAATCAATGGAACCGATCTCTACCAGAGAATCCCCTACCTTGAGTCAAAGAACCTCAGAAACTTCCCTGACAATGGTGCCTCTTAGCACTACCTCCATAAATCTCACGACATAAACCCTCTATAGCCCAAGCATGATCAACAACCTTAAGCAAGGTAGTCCCAACTGTAACCAAGTCCTCGGTCAACAAATAGAGCAGTGAACTCAAACCTCCAACAAAGCTCTGAACTCTCTCAAACTCTGAGGGCACAGTCCTAGAAGTAGACCTAACCATCTCGTGAGACCTCGCCTCATACTCCAATATCGACATACAACCCTGTTGAAGAACTAGGATCCTAAATCCAGCTGAAGAACCACTTGAAGAACCGGGTACTGCCCCTACCTGAGGTACTAAAACACCCACCGAAAGACTTGGAGTCCTAGACGCGGTTTCCTGAAGAACTGGGGTATCCATTAATCCAATCGGAGGCTGGGCTGGCCAAAAACCCCCTAATTGATGCGGTATGCTCCCACTCTAAAATCCTGGCGTTGATGGAAAAACTGAAGCAACAGGCACAGAAGCCTCGATAACACCCGCTATCAAACTCGTACTACGCATCTGAGAAGGAATGGAACAACCAAAGTTTAGAAGTCAATAGAGCCAGGAATGCATGATAACGAGCCAAGAAGATGGAACTTTTCCTAGTAATTCCCTATAGCCTCCCGCATATAGGATATATATGTCATTGTAGTGATCCACAAGACTCTACTTAGACATTTGCTCTTGTACCAATGACACAGGAGAACCTAGAGCTTTGTTACCAAGCTATCATGACTCGATTTCTCAAGTCATGATGGAACCTACAACCCCCTAGTAGGTGAACCAATCCCCATTGCCCGGAATGGTTAGAAATGGGCTACTACCTAATCCAACACGCACAATAATCATAATAAGTAGAAGCAAATAAAATAGAGAATAACATGGAAGCAAATAACCTGAATATATATATATACAAGGAAACTACATTGACCCTAAGATTTGGTATCGATAATACAAGAGCTTCTAATAGAATACAAGTTCTAGAAGGGACAAAATAGAATATACAACTATCTCTAAAAAATAAAGAGTAACAATGCCAAAAGATGAGATATGTTCAAGCATTGATCGTCAAACGCTCACCCTAGTCTCGAATATCCAAAGTTGCATGAGTCTCCACGCTATCAATGGCGAAAGCTCACACTAATATCTACACCAGAAAGATACAAAAGTATAGTACGAGCACCAATTTCTAAGCAATAGGAACCCAGTAGGCATCATTGACCGACTGAGCGCATATAAGATAGAAAAATAGTAAGTAGCAGATAGCAAAGAAGCAGTCACAGAAGAAATAGACAAAGTACATGGAAACTAGCACGGATAGAAGTCAAAAAGAATTAAAAACATTCTATGCTAGCCACAGAAGATATATATAACGCAGAAAACATGTGAACGAAAGAAGAACGCACCTGGAGTCCTTACAATAATAATATATGTAAGAAAACATTGAGAAAATGGCGGTATGTTGGTAACCTCAAGTAGAAAGGGAAGGAAGGAAAACATAGAAAACATAATCAAGCGAGAGCAATAAAACTAACGATATCAAGCTTAAACACCATTTCAAGATCAGAGAATTCAGATAGCAGTCCCACAATAACAACCTTAGGATGAAATAAACTAAGCCACAAGGAAACCGAAACTACTAATCAGCACTAAGAAAGAAGGGCAAGATCCGCTAAGCCATAAATACTAAGAAGGCCACATAAATAGTGCCTCAATAATCTAGGAACCACTAGTCCATCAGTAATAAAAATTCCAATAATCGAAGCCTCAACAGGCTAGAATCCACTAAACTACCAATACCTGAAGGCCATAAAAAGCTCTATATTACGATATAAGCAATATTATCTACCTATAGTCCCAATAGCCACCTATACAACCGAGGAACACAATTAAGTGAAAAAAAATCCTGTGGCATCCCATACTATCGGAGCATACACTGGGCAAATAGCAAACAAGGGTAGAATCTTAGTACAATATGCATGATGATGATAAATGATGGTACCAGGTGTGATAATAGTATCATATATTTTCCCTCTCCGATACATAAAAGGCCCAATAGAGGCAGGATCCATGAAAGGGATTCCTTCGAGTACCGCAACTCCACCGTACACCCCTCCTCTGGCACTCACGGCACACAGCCCCTAGCCTAGATTGGCAAGGTCCATGGAGGTCTACTAGTAGAACACATTCTAAAACTATAAAATCTCAAAGTATGACTGCCAGAGTTTATTCGGGTCTAGATCAATAATTGAAATCTCGTAGTAAATGCTCAGGATCGAATCGGGTCTAAAACAGTAATAGTGATGTCAAAACCCCGTCAAAGGGTGCTCGAAGTATATCTGGGACTAAATCAGTAATCAAGTTTCAATAACCCTTATAAAGGGTGCCCAAAGTGTATCCAGGTCTAAATATCTAGTAAAAACTTGTCTAGTACTCAAGCACAAGACAAGTCTAGTATCTATATGAAAACTAGTGATAAAATCATCGTAATATCCTCTTTACTCCAAGAAGTTTCATAAATAATCAGTTCCAAAACCCTTTCATAATCATTTTATTGAAAAAGGGCCCTCGGGGCCATGCAAAGTTTAGAAAACCATTTATAGTAGGCCCAAAGACAAATCAATAGTAAAACATGCAGAAAATACTTTGTAAGAATGTTATGGTCGCAAATAATAGATTAGCCCAATGGCTCACAAACATTCCTATCGGCCCTGCACAGGCACAATCCAGTCTACAACATACATATCCACCCTAAAGTAACATCTCGATGTCCGAGACTCGTGGACACTCCCGAATATCCCACTGTCTATGGTCCAAAGGCATATACAAAGGCAACACGAGGCCACAAGTGTAATATTGCAATACTACAATGAATACTACAAACAACACATGAAATAAATGGACAGAAGAGGCGGCCATGGTCTGGGGTACCAACCTATAAAACCAACGCAAGGATGCTAATTAATGCATTTATAATCTATATACGCATAGTCTAGGTAGGGAAGACCATAACCTACCTGTCATCGGACGACTAACTGCAAGAACAACGTCGCCAAGCATGAACTGCTTTGAGAATCCCCGAATCAAGAATAAACTATCAAAATAATATTCTATACATCAAAATGAAACCAAGAATACTCATAATGCTTGAAATATAACCGGGTCAAAATCCTGGTCACAAATGGGCTCGTGGGTCCTGCAACTCGAAGCTGAAAATAAAAAACACCATAATGTTCCCCACATCTCCGGAAGAACATGCTCAAAAACTTAGCAAAAACGGATCAGCAAAGGGGCTCAAAATAGCCCACAAAGTATGAATTTAGAAAGGGAATTAAGGAGGAAACCCAAAAATTAAATAGGAAATTTACCGAGTTAGAAGCCAATAAACGTTCACGGACTAGCATGCTACTACCTCCAAGTTGTTGGGATGAACAAGGACAGAACATAGAGGTTTTAGTGTAAGCTTTAATGGAGAAAAGATTTAGGGAAAGAAGGGAAAAATTGACGGAATTTGACGAATAAATCTTACCAAAAGAGGCCAAGGAATCGATCATGGAACAAGAATTTCCCTCCCCAACTAAATGGAATCAGCCCTCAAGGAATGCAGATTAAAAGCTCTAGGAAATGGCTGAAAATGTCTTGGAGAAAGTTAAAAAATGAAGTGGGGGAGAAGGGATTTTAAAGCTGCCAGCCGATGCCATGCGTGTGCGGCGAGGCGCTGGGCATGTTGCCCATGCATAGGCAGGACGGGTGCTGGCAAGGCTAGGCGCTTTCCAGCGCGCACGCGGCCAGGCGCTGCATACACGGCCCATGTGCACGCGACCCAGGCGATGCATAGGCGGAGGCCATTCCCACGCCCTGGTGTTTCACCGCGCACGCAGCTATTCCCATGCATGGGCGATGGCCATGCTGGTGCTGCAATAACCACCAGCAACCAGCAACCAGCAACAAACAACAAGACAAAGATGAAATTAACTCAGAAGGACCCTCCGGAATGCATCCAGGGTCCCGCAAACACAAACAAGCCAAGCTATTCAACTAGAAACAGCATTCTGGATCCAACAAAATTGACGAAAATCCCATCGAAGACCGATTTAATGACAAGTTGGCCCCGCACCCAAAATTAACCGTTAGGCCAACTATTCCAAAATGGAACCTAAGGGCCAAAATCAAGTCTGAAAACCTCGAGACCCAAAACAAGGGTCCCTCTAGCCTAAACTCGACATTGCAGAGCTAACAACACTGACAAAATTTCCATCCAAGGCCGTCTTCTACAAATGTTGACCAAAGTCAACCAATCAAGCCCAACTGGCCTGAAAACACAGAACGAGAGAGAATTCCAAGCTAAAAAGCTCTCGAATCCTGACCAAAGGTCAAACTAGACCAAAGTCCACACTCCAAAGCTAACGGAGCTATAAAAATTTAAATCCGAGCATAAATACCAAGAATGTTGACCGAAGTCAATGATTTCCAAAGTTAAAGCTCTATAACAAGAAAGCGGACATAAAGACCAAACAAACGGCCTGGGCACTAAACTACCAGTTCTAGCAAGCCATAAATAACTTGGGGCCACTACAGGCAAGCTCTAAAAGTATAAAGAAGGTGAAAATATGAGAACGACTGGAAGGGTTATTACAACAACCACAGTGTACTGGTAGGATCATCGGTCACCCCCAATAAAAAATATATAAACAATAAACTATGACCGAGTAAAGCAGTACAAACATGTAACAACAACCAATAATATATTTCCAGACCCTCAGTCTACCTTCTAACTTATCTACGATAAGGAACCGATTCAACAACCATTTAAACAATGAACCAATAACAGTAAGACATACCCTTTTTCACCAAACCCGGACCACCTGAGAGTCTCTAGACCAAAACCTAGTTTTACCATGCAATACCTAGTCCACCAAGGACCAAACCCACATCTAAGTGTTACAACCCGACTTTCCAATTACCAATATGCACAATCACACATTTAACAATCAACTTGGTCCACTCATGGAACCATCAATAAAACACAATCAATAATGCATAATTAAGCCCATACTAGGTGTGGTACCGAGCCAACCAATATAGAACCTGTACCAGGAGTGGTACCCCAGCCAACCGTTAGTATTACGTACTAGGCATGGTACCTGTGCCAACTTAATGTCATACCAAACCAACAATCAATACTTAAGTAAATAGAACACACTTGTAAGACTAACAAGCAATAACCAAGTTCATTTCACATAATTGAAACCCAATTACTTGGACAATCATAACTTCATTCACTAATCATGCAAAGCACCCACAATACTATGTTAAAGTTACATGCACACATATTGCATTTGGAAAACAGTAACCATAACCTACCTCTAATAGCTTTGAAACTTTACTGGATCAGAGCCTTCCCATTTTCTGAAGCTTTCACTTGTTCTTGGTCTAAAAACAAATACAAATAACTACAATCAATCCAAATGGCCTAAAATACCCGGATTATACTCAAATTCTAATCCCCAGGCCAACCCATGATCATTCCACCAATCACCGGGCTTTCCCACCATTAATTCACCTAAAAACTACCCTTTAGCGGTTACATTAAGTGAAAGATGGTGTTTTAATCATGCAAAAGAGATAATAAGCATAACCCGAGAATTCTACACCTAGAATTCTCCATTTTCCAATGGATTCTACAATCCTAGATTATTCCAAACATTCCCCCAAGCCCGATACTATAGTTTCTAATGTATTGGAATCAAAATACGGATATAGGGAATGAAAACCATACCTTTTCAATGGAGTTTGGTGGAAATTCACTGAAAATTACCTCCCTTCGTCTATGCCCTTTCCCAAAATGTTCTTCAGAAATTCAGAATATTTTGGGGGAAGTTTCTGCATTAATCCTAACTCAGTCCTCTATAGTTGTTCATACACCACTATAATGGCATTGCCCTAGTGGAACTGACCTCTATGGCAGTGCTGACCGACGTTGACCTCCGCTATAGCAAGAATTTCTCCACTATTGCAGTAGTTAGTGTAGCGCAGTGTCAACCGCTATAGCGGTTTACACGAGATAGAAACTTGGAAAATCTCCCAAAAGTACCCATTTTACAACATACTTCAAATCCTGAAGTTCCAACATAACCCCTTCATGTCAAATTTGATACCGGGAGTTCTACTCACCAGAATTCACTTCCAAAAAGTCCCCTAGACTCCCTAAGGTCTTAGATAACAATAAAACTAGCCCGACCTAAGATATTCCACCCAATACTTATCACAATTTCCCTATACCATACCTCGCTCAGAATTTGTCGAAGACTAGCCTAGCCTAAATTTTCCAACTCCCAAACTTGAAAGTTTTCTAAACTGAAACTTCACCCGAATAGTTTACCCATAACGACGAAATAGTTCATTATAACAAATACCAATTTACTCATCATTCATTCATGAATGATCAACTCAAAAAAGATGATTAAAAGAGGGAAAGTGTAGTACCTACTTGTCCCGCATGTCCTTCCCAGTTTCCCAAGTGGCTTCCTCAACCGGACAATGCTTCTATTGAACTTTTACCAACCTAATTTCCTCTGTCCTCAACTTTCGGATATCCCGATCTAGAATTACAATTTTCCTCTTTTTACTGAAGATCCTTGTCTAGAAAAATGGAATCCCATTTGATCATATAGTCCCCATCCCTATGGTATCGCTTCAGTATGGATACATGCAAGACTGGATAGACTCCGGATAAACTGGGCGGTAGTGCTAACCTGTAAGCCACTGGCACTTCAATCTTGAGGACATCGAATGGACTAATATACTGAGGGAAGTGCTTTCCCTTCTTGCCGAATCACATTACCCCATCATTAGTGACACCTTCAGCAACACCTGCTCACAAACTTGAAAAGCCATGTCTCTTACCTTGCGATCTGTGTACTATTTCTGCCTACTTTGGGCTGCTAGCAACTTGGTTTGAGTTCCCTTAACTTTTTCCTTTGCTTCCCTCACCAAGTCTATACCCAAATATTAAACATCATCTGCCTCAAACTACCCTATGGGTGATCTACACCATCTCTCATAAAGGGCCTCGAAAGGTTCCATGTCAATACTGGAGTGGTAGCTGTTATTGTATAAGAACTCACACAATGGTAGAAACTGATCCCAATGACCCTCAAAGTCGATCACACATGCTCTCAGCATGTCTTCCAATACCTGAATTTTCCTCTCTGACTGACCTTCTGTCTAAGGATGAAATGTCTTGCTGAAAGACTTCATGTAATTTGCCCCAGAACTTGGAAGTAAACTGCGTACCCCTGTTTAAAATGATGGAGAGTGGCACCCCATGCACTCTCACAATCTCCTTAACATAGATCTAAGCCAACTGTTGTGAGTAATAATCAACCCTGACCGGAATAAAAAGAGGTGACTTGGTCAGCCTATCCACAATGACCCAGATAGAGTCATACCTTTCCAAAGTCTTAGGAAGACCCACCATGAAATCCATGGCTATCCTTTCCCACTTCCACTCGGGAATGGGCACCCTCTGAAGAAATCCTGCAGGCTTTAGGGGCTTATATAAGACCTTATGACAATTCTGACACTTAGACACATAGTCAGCTATGTCTGTTTTCATCCCGGGCCACTAATAAAGTAATCTTAAGTCCCGATATATTTTGGTTACACCCGGATGAATGGAATGCTATGAACCATGAGCCTCTGCCAATACATTCTAAATCAAAGTTGTTAACTCGAGGACCACAAATTCTCCCTCGAAAACACATCACCCCACCAACATCCAATGTGGAATCCCCAGACTCTCCGGATACCACCTTGCTCCGAAGCTTGTTCAACTGTGCATCTTGGAACTGCTTGGATTTTATTTCTTCTATAAACGTGTGTTTGACCTTAAGACTGGCCAACACCCCACCCTGTTATGAGATTTCCAATTGTATGAACTTTGATTCTAGAGCTCAAATCTCCTAAGCCAATGGTCATTTGGAAACCCCAAACAAGCCAAACTGCCTCTGCTAACTGTCTTCTGGTTCAATGTGTTTACCACCACATTAGCCTTGCCCGAATGATACTATATGGTGACATCATAATCCTTAAACAACTCCATCCACTCCTCTGTCTCATATTTAAGTCTTTTTGTGTAAACACATACTGCAGGATATGATGGTCCATGAACACTTCACACTTGACACCATAGAGGTAGTGCCTTCAAATCTTGAGTGCAAAGACCACCGCTGCCAACTCTAAGTCATGGGTTGGGTAATTCTTGGGCTTCAACTGTCTTGAAGTATAAGCTATAACATTCCTGTCATGCATCAACGCATCACCCAAACCCGAATGTGAAGCATCACAATACATAATAAATCCTTACCTTCAACCGATAGTGATAGGATGGGAGCTGTGGTAAGAAGTGTCTTGAGCTTTTGCAAGCTATCCTCACACTTGTCGGACCACACAAACAGTACCTCCTTCTGAGTCAACCTTGTCAAGTGAGTGATATGGACGCAAAATATTTGACAAATCAGCGATAGTAGCCTACAAGCCCCACAAAACTCCTAACCTCAGTCATAGAGCTAGGCCGGAACCAACTCTTAATTGCCTCAATCTTTTGGGGATCCACCATCAACCCCTTTTCTGACACCACATGTCCTAAGAAGGCGACTGAAGTCAACAAAATTTCACATTTGGAAAACTTGTCATATCATTTCTGGTGCCTCAAAATATCAAAAACAATGCAAAGATGCTCAACATGCTCCTCCCTACTCTTGGAGTAAATTAGAATGTCATCTCTAAACAAAATGATAAACGAATCCAAATACGATTTGAATACCCCATTCATCAAACTCATGAATGTCGTCGGCATATTGGTAAACCCAAACGACATCATAAGAAACTCGTAATGCCTATATCAAGTCTGGAATGTCATCTTACGGATGTCCTCAGGCCTAATCTTTAACTGATTGTACGCTGACTTTAAGTCAATTTTTGAATATACAGACGCACCCTGCAACTGGTTAAAGAGGTCATCTATACGAGGTTAAGGAGGCTTGTTTCAGATAGTGAACTTGTTTAGTTGCCTGTAGTCTATACATACTACCATCTTTATTTTTCACAAATAACACTGGAGCACCCCAAGGTGAAGCACTAGGAGAATAAGGGCTTTATCTAAAAGTTCCTGAAGTTGAGTCTTAAGTTCCCTCAACTTTGTCGGATCCATTAAGGAGGAAGAGAAATTAGGCATGTGCCCCGCTCCATGTCTATACAGAAGTCAATGTCTCTATCCGGAGGCATGCCAGGAAAATCCACCAAAAACACCTCCTGAAACTCCGAAACTACCAGAACTGACTCAATAGGAGGGAACTCCACACTATCATCCTGGAGATAAGCCAAGAAGGCCAGAAAACCTCTTCCCACTAACTTCCTAGCCTAAAAAAATGATAAAATCTTAGTTGGCTTAGGTATGTACACACCTTCCCACTCTAGCCTATCGTTACCCAGAACCTCTAGAGTCATGGTCTTAGTATTACAATTAAACACCGAATGATATGGTGACAGCCAGGTTATACCCAAAATAACCTCAAAATCTAACATGTCCAGAATGACCAAATCTACCCAAGTATGCAACCCCATAAACACCACAGGACAAGTACGATAGACATAGGTTACTATCACAGAATCTCTAACCAGAGTAGAAACATTAGTAGGGGAATCAAGGACATCACAAACTAAATCCAGACCTAATGAAAATTTCACAGAAACATACGAATAAGTAGAACCTGGGTCAAATAACATAGAGGCCATCCTATCACAGACTAGAATTGTACATGTGATCACAAAATCTAATGCCTCAGCCTCAGACTTCCCCGGGAATACATAACAAAGGGCCGGTCATCAATCCAAGCATCTTTCCTAACTTGTTATGCCACCCCCTGCCCGTACCACCATTTCCTCTGTCTCCTCGACCTCTCTGAAATTTACCTTCCCCACTCTGTGGATGACCTCTAGCGTAACTACCTCTTCCTACTGGAACCACAACCTTTGACTGCTGCTGAGTCTGATTACCTTTCTATCTGTGAGGGCACTCCCTCTTAAAGTGACCCGTATCACCATAATGAAAGCATCCAAGGTCAAGATAGAGTAGTCATGCTAGTAGAAGTATAAGAATCCCATGGCCTCTAGTAGCTGAAAATGGTTGATTGGCTCCCGGGCAACCACCTATAGAAACTGGCATGGCTGACTGAATAGGACAGGCAGAATGCACCTACTGATTGTGACCCCTGTAGTATGATCCACTGTACTTACCTTCATTTCGAGACTTCTTAGCTAACACCTTAGCCTGCCAAACCTGTCTGATCCCCTCAAATTTCTTCACATAATCCATTACCTTATTAAAACTCTTTCCGGCTGAGGTTATATGCACATAAAACACCTGCAACTCAGTATTCAGGCCCTTCACAAATAGACGAATCCTCTCCTCTTTCGTACCTAGAAGCTGAGTAGAAAAATAGGACAAGGCATGAAGTTTGGCCTCATAGGTTGAAACTGACATGTTACCCTGCTCAAGAGCCAGAAACTCATCCTTTTATGATCCCTCAAGGTGCGGGGCACATACTTCTCTAAGAAAAGAGCATGAAATTCTGCCCAGGTCAGCAGAGGCAAAGCTGATGGCCGACACTCTACATGATGCCTCCACCACTGCTTTGTATCACCCCTAAGCTGGAAGGTGATGAACTTTACCCCATACTGCTGCACAATACCCAGCTTATGCAGCCTCTCATAACAATCCAGAATAAACTCAAAAGCATCCTCTTTCTCTGTACCCTGAAATATAAGAGGTTTAAGTTTAAGGAACATATTCAGCATGTCATGTTCATTCCCAGTCATAACCATACCTAGCATCGGACAGAAAAAGTCATCAGTACCCGATGCTGCATCCATCCTAGGAGCCATTATGACAGCCGGTTGGGTGCTTAGAACTTGATCCGCATTACAAGTGGGAATGGCTCCAACACCTACCAGCCTACTCAGAAAAGTCCACACTTGTTGAAATGCATTAGGTGATATAGGGGGAAGGCTTGCACCTCCAATCGGTGCCTCCTCCTCCTGTTCTGTGCCTTTCTCAAGAACAACCTCAATTTCCTCCTCAACCAGAGCCTGGGGTAGAGGAGAGGTTTCTGCCCTCAGCCCTGCAGCTGCTTGAGATCCACCCCTGACGGGTGTCGCCATACCTCTACCCCTACCCTGCCCCTTCTGCGTCCTTTGACAACTGGTCCCGCTACCAGAACCTCCGCTCTCGCTCCATTACATCTGGTATTCACCATATGCAAACAAAAGAGTGAAAGAAGTTAGATACAAATTTGTATCATCAGATACCAATTGGAATCGAGTTATAGCACAAAGAAAGAAAGAATAGATAGTTTCCTAGTCCTATAGCCTCTCGAAGAAAAGTACAGACGTCTCCGTATCATTTCGTAAGACTCTACTAGACCCATTTTTGCATGATGAGATCAATGAACCTAGGTCTATGATACCATCTTTATCATGACCCAAACCATCGTGAGTGGCACCCACCCGAAATCCCCCGGATGAGCGAACCAATTACCAACCCAACACTTAGTGAATCTAACAGCTCAAAAACCAGCTTGCATTAAAATGAGATATCATTCAAATCTAAACCAAAAGCTAACAATATCCTATAGAAATACCCCTAGAAACTAAAATTCATCGTACCAAAGCATCTACCAAATGTCTAGAACAGGGATGCAATCGCAAAAAAAAGAGTTTAAGCCTGAAACAAATGAACTATAACTAAATTGGATGAAGACAAGGTAGCCTGGAGGAAGCAGCTCACCTTTGAAATCTGAAATCATCGGGACTACAAGTGAGGTCGTGTAGCAGCCACCGGAAGATGTCATGTACTCCCAAAAAGAAAGCAAGTGCAAAATCAGTACACAACCACAGTGTACTAGTAGGATCATCGGTCAGCTCCAATAAATAATATGTAAACAATAAGCTATAACCGAGTAAAGCAGTAAAAATATATAACAATAGCCAATAATATATTGTTATACCCTCATTCAACCTTCCAAATTATCAACCATAAGGAATAGATTCAACAACCATTTAAACAATGAACCAATTACAATAAGACATACCCTTTTTCACCACACCTGGACCACCTGAGAGTCCCTAGACCAACACCTAGTGTTAACATGCAATAGCAAGTCCACCTAAGGACTAACCCCATATTTAAGTGTTACAACCTGACCTCTTAAGGACCAGTATGCACAATGACATATTCAATAATAAACCTGGTCAACTCATGGAACCATCGATAAAGCACAATCAACAATGCATAATTAAACTCGTACCAGGTGTGGTACCCTAGCCAACAAATATATAACATGTACCAGGTGTGGTACCCGAGCTAACTATTAGTATCCCTACCAGGAATAGTACCCGAGCCAACTAAATATCATACCAAACCAACAATCAATAATTAAGTAAACAGAACACACTTGTAAGACTAAAAAGAATAACCAAGTTCCTTTCACATAATTGACACCCAATTACTTGGACATTCATAACTTTATTCCCTAATCATGCAAAGCACCCATATACTATGTTAAGGTTACATGCACACATATTCCATTTGGAAAAAATAACCATCACCTACCTCGAATATCTTGGAAACTTTACTGGACCAAAACCTTCCCATTTTCCGAAGCTCTCGCTTGTTCTTGGTCTAAAAGCAAATACAAATAACTACAATAAATCCAAATGGCCTAAAATACCCAGATAATACTCAAATCATAATCCCCAGACCAACCCATGATCATTCATGTAACACCCCAGAAATGTATCCAGCTATCCAAATTAAAAACTCCAGAAAAATCCAAGTTCCAGGGAACACGGGTAAAGTCCACGAGTCGTGGAAGGTTCCATGAGTCATGGGAGTAACTTGTGATCCTAGTCCTACAAACCAACCTCAGCACTGACAACCACGAGTCACTTCCATAACTCATAAAAGTTTTTATGGGTCATACTGTTTACTCGTGGCATCAGAGGTCAGTCAAGTTCCCTGAGTTCCACGATTAGGTTCTACGACTCGTGGAAGCTTCCACGAGTCATTCTGTTAAATCGTAGAAAGTTTCCTGTAGGTTGAATTTCTAGCAGCTTCCACGACTAGCAGTCCACGTGTCGTGGAAAGTCTACGAGTCATAGACTCCAATCGTGGTCACTGAAAGTTAACCAATTTCAAGCATTTTTCCAATTAATTCCTAGCGGCATTTTGGTCATTTCCCACCCTATTATGTATTAAGTGAGGTTGTTTTGACTACTTTTAGAAGGATTTTCATCCATATTACCCTAAGTCCTTCTTAAGTTCATCATTCTTCACTCAAAGAGGAACATTTCTCTCAAGTCTCCAAGCTCCAAGCCAAGTCTCCGAATTCTTTTCCAATAAAGTGGGTAATCTTCCACCAAGGTATGTGGGTCTTTAGCTATGGGTTTCGTCCACCCTTGTGCCCAAAATCCCCAACTCATGAATTTGAATTATGAAGTTATGAAACTAGGGTTTTGAACCAAAATAGGGGAAAGTTTATAAAATTAGTTTCTACATTTAAATTCATGGTTTGTTATTGATTATTCATGATTTGATTATGATATTTTCATTGATTTTGAAAGCCCAAGCATGAAAGTGGATTTTTAGCATGAACCCATGAATTTGCATATTTTCAAGAGAAACTTGGCATGATTAGATATCATGGACTTTATGTATTTATGAAATTGGATGCCTAATTCTTTAAGTATGAGTTTAGAAAGAAAAGCATATTTTTGAATTATGGCTATGCTAAGCTTTACGAACTATGATAAGAAAGTTGCATGATACCCGATGTGTTTTCGTTCTTATGAATAAGATTTGGCATGAGAGTATGCCTTTATGATTATGAGCTACACGTGCATGTTTTAGGAGTAGTATTTAGCAGCGAGAAGATGTGGTGAGAGTACCCTTAGTCCCATAAACTATGTTGCCAGAATAGGTCATGATATGATATGATATGTGCCCTAAAGGCTTATGAGAGTGGATCCACATCTTTATGTATGGTGTCCTTGCCTTAGCGGGGCATATGAAAGCTTTGCCAACTAGGGTTATATAGTTGGGTACGGTGACGTGTTCCTTGGCAGGGTTCAAAGTCAACTTTGCTAACTGGGGTTATACAGTTAGATTCCATGTAGCTCACATGGTATCATGTCGGTTATAAGAAACTCCCGTATATATATTTCCTTTTAAATTTTCTAAGCATTATGAACTCTTTTATGAACTATCATTTTGAAGCTGGCTTTTGCCTTATGATTTGATTTCCACTATGATATCTTCTCATGATCTTTACTATGCATGGATTTACCTAAATACATTTTAAAGCATGTTTCACTCTATTTATGCATTGCTCACATACTTAGTACATTCCATAGTACTAACGCATATTGCGCTGCATCATTTGATGATGCAGATTCAGACATACCTTCTTAGGTTTGTGGCTAGAGCTCCAGGCCACTCCCTCAGCCAGCTTTTGTGAGTCCTCAGAGTTCGAGGACTAAGCCTTATTTCATTTTTTATGCTTCCTTTACATACTAGATTGTCGAGTTAGTTGGGGTATTGTCCCATCAACTCTATGATTGTATTAAAGACTTTTCTAACATAAATGTTATGAGATGACTATTGAGAATGCTATTACCAAGGATTATTGTCCCATCAACTCTATGATGCTTCTGCTATGGCTTATCCTTGTTATGCTTGAGAATGCTATTACCAAGGGTTATCTTGGGATCTTTGTGGTTCTGAGTAGCATGTTACGTCTAGGGGGTAACCTCGAGGCATGACAAACTTGGTATCATAGCCTCAGGTTCAAGAGTCTTAGGATGTCTAAAAGCCGCATCGAGTAGAATCTCTTTCATTGGGTGTGAAGCGTGCCACACTTATGAGGGGGAGGCTATGAGATGTTTTAGGAAAAACTTCACTTCTTCACGTTCACTATTGTGCGATAGAGTTTGACTTTACTTACCCTTCTAATCTATTCCTTACGCATTCTAGATAATGTCTCCGCAAAGAAACCCCACGAGGAATGCTAATCCAACCACTCCAGATCATGAGGTTACGAAAGAAGAATTTTGTGAAGCCATCTGTATATGTTGGCTCAAGCCATGACAACTCAGTTTAATGAGAAAGAGAAACTAATGAATAGGAAGAGGAATGTCAAGAAGACCGGATCATGGAACCAATAATCTTCTCAGCAGAGGTCACCCGGACCAACCCCATCTCCAGTTAGCACACTTGCACTCGACTCTCAGTTTTGTCACCATAAGGCTCCAAATACCTTGAGGTACTCTTGTTGTAGTAGTTGTGGTAAGTTTGATTTAGGTGAGTGCCTTGCAGGCAAGGAGAAGTGTTTTAGATGTGCTCAGTTAGGCCATAGGATCAGGGATTGCCCCCCATCTAAGCAGAGAAACTGTGATGTTCAGCTCCAAAACCAATTCCTTTCATTGCATAGACAGTCGGATCAGAGTATTTCTCCAGGAGTTGAATCAGGTACGTCACCAGATTTTCTTCCTTTATGCATCCATAGCCCCCGGACCCCTATTTCTGTTTTGTTGTGAGTTGTCTTGATCTAGAACTAAGTGTGGATAGGAGGGTTGAGGCCTAGACTTTTAGGAGAAGGAGAGTCTTACACTATAGAAGGAAGTGGGTATTTGTGCTAGATTCTGGAGTAGTGTATGTTCTGTTAGGGTAAAACGATCATAGTTCCTTTGAGAGGTTGGTTAGAGGTCTATAGACTTAGGAGTGTCACGACCCGATTTCTTGGTCATGATGGCACCTACAACCCCCGGTAGGTGAACCAATCCCCGTAGCCCAGGACAGTTAGTAATGGGCTACTATCTAACAAATAAGGGAACAAGACGAAGAGAATAGATAACAGGGATATATATATACATATACGGAAACTAAACAAAACCCCAAGACCTGGTATCATAGTATAGAGCCAAACTACATACATGGAGTGCAAATAATCCAAAACAATATATACAGATGTCTCTGAATGATAATAGAGTACATTAAGCAAAAGATAAACTAAAGCTAAGCTCCGATCGCCAAGAGCTCACCCTCAGTCTGAAATAGTCCCCAACAGATCTCCAAGCACGAATCACAGCGATCTAACGGCGATGGCCCACGCTAGGATCTGCACCCAAAGATGCAGGGGGTAGGGGTGAGCACCAAATGCGAAGCATAAGGTACCCAGTAGGTATCATAGGCCGACTGGGCACATATAAGATAAAAGCGCAGTAATAGACAGAATAGAAGCAAGTAGTCACAGAAATCAACGAAAAGGTACACAGGAACTAGCCCAGAGGGAAAACAACAGAACCACATGTGAGGCTAGTAAGCAGAATATACACACCATAGGCACAGGTGAAAGTAAGAAATAACGCACCTGGGGTCCTTGCAATAACAGTGTATACATAATAAGTTTACGAAATAGACGGTATACCGGTAACCTCAAGTGTAAGAAGAGGGAAAGAGTAATGATAGACATGCTCAGGACATGAATCAAACTCAACTAATCATAGCAATCTCAAATCCAGAAACTAACAGTCTAGCAGTAACCAATTTCATACTTAACCATGCAGCGGGTGTGTTATTATTGAAGTAATAGCAAGTCTACTCGTCCCCTCCCACCCATATAACCGAGGGCACCAACAAGTTGAAACAAACCTCTGGCATTCCCATACTACCGGAGGTACATCAAGCAACAGCAGTTAATGGTGTGGGCCTCAACGGATGATGATATGAGTGCATGAAGCATCTCAAGTGATGGGTATCTCTGTATGTCCTCCTCGGTCGCCGATCCGGATTCAGCAGGGTGTGCGTGATGACACTGCCCGTTACCTCTACTCACAGATATTACCCTTCCTCCGGCACCGCAGCCGTAGCCCTGGCCTGGTTGATGCACGTCCATAGAGATCCACAGACCCCATACTAAAACTCAGTTCAAAACAGTTGTCTGTCCAGGAGCCAGTCCGGGTCAACGTAGAGACCCAGTCTCGATATGCATGCCAGACCTTGTCAGGGGACTAAAGTTTGTAGGGAAAATATCTCAAAAACCCCTCCAAGGGTGCCCGGGCATAACCGGGTCTAAACAGTAGAAAGTCATCTCAGGTGCTCGGTCCAACCGAGGCTAAAATCATTTCAAGTAGTAGAAAAACTCAACTAGCACCCCGGTCCTGCCGAGTCTAGCGTTAATCGTAAAACTGGTGATTTAAATCATAATTTTACTTTCTTTTACCCAAGAATGTTCACAAGTTAAATCGAACCATTTCCAATTCATTTCCATCAAAAATGGCCCCCCGGGGCCATGCAAGGTTTGGAAAATAGTGCCAGTAGGCCCGAAGCCAAAACCGTAGTAAAACATGGAAAAACCTCTTTATATGGATGGAAATGATATGATCAAGCACAATAGCTGCCCAGCAGCTCACAATCAACCTATCGACCCTGCACAGGCCCACAACTACTCAGCAAGCATAACCAGTCTAGAAGGATAATTCTATGCTCGGGACTGACGGACATTCCCAAAATCCTACCTTCTATGTTCCAGAGTCAACAAGGCCTCACAGGACCACAAGGGTAAATAAAATATATTGGCAAGTACTACAAGCAACGGAGGAACAAAAGTAGACGGACATGAATAAAGCGGTCGAGGTATGTGGTACCAACCTAATAAACCAACCCAAGGATGCCCATTAATACAATTTTATCCTATCTATGCGAAGTCTAGGGAAAATAAACCATAACCTACCTGTCGTCCGATGACAAGCTTGAACCTCTCCGAAAAACCTCCAACACGAAATCAAACTCAGACAAGGGCTTGAATAACTTGACGTAGATAATCTATTGGTTTCGGCCGATCAAATATAACGTTAAAAATACATAAGAACTTGCTATATGTTATACAGTAATATTGTTTGACAAACACACAAAGGAAAGTGAGCAAGAATGTCATAATCCATAATTGCTGGAGTGTATATAATACTTTGGCCAATATGGTCATTAATTGCATACTAACATTAGTTGGCAGCAACTTAACCATAAAGGTATTGCTCCCTTATTTGCATGACTCCCACGTGGGGGTGTGGGTGTCATCACCACACCTCCTCTTATCCACTTATTGATAGGTGGATCCATGTTACGTACGTACTCGGGTATTGCATAAGTTCGTAGTATAATAAATATAATTTTTGAATATACCGTAATCATTATAAAATTATTTCGAATAAAACCTACTATATTATAATAATAAATTTCAACATAACTAAATTTACTATCTCCGTTAAAATATTACAATGTACAAAAACCTTATAAAATAAATACATATACAATTATATCGCAACAAAAATATCTTTCATAAACCTTTAAAATATTTTGAAAAGGTAATAATAATATAATTTTTACCAAATTCAACTTTTAAATAAAATATTTTCAAATACACGCGATGTTAATAAAATTCTTAAATTTAAGTTTGCAACTCACCATTGCATGATTTAGATACTAAAGAACTCTCTTGGAACCCTCCCTTATGTTTTCTCACTGTTTTGGAACTGAAATGGCGTTTTAAAACGTGAAGTTGAGGCTTTAATCGAGTTTAACCCGACCCGGTTCGCGACCCGGTTCGCAACCCATTTTCTGCCAGACAGTCCGCGGTAAAACAGTCATAACTTTTTACTCTGAGATCAGTTGGATGTGAGGTTTTGTGCGTTGGAAACTAGAGTCGTAGACCTTCGATTTGGTATTTCGGGGGACTTCTAACTCTTTATATATTGAGATAAAAGCTCCGAGACATTTTACCCAAAGTTCAGAAAATTTATTAAAGAACTTACGATAACTTTTGCCTACTTGCTTGACTCGTAAACTTATAATGCGACCAAACAAATGGACCCAACACCAAAATACCAGTCCTGACGAGCCTTAAGTGACTTGGGGCCGCTACAAACAAGCTCTAACGGTTCAAGGAAAATGTATACGTTGAAATAACTGGAAGGGTCATTAAATCATCCACTACTAAGAAGGACTTTCGTCCTCGAAAGTCAAGGTCAAGGGGGTACCTTAAGGCTAAAATAGCTGCGGATATTGGGACCGCATATCTCTCTCGGTCTCCCAGGTAGCCTCATCGACTGGACGGTGCCTCCACTGAACCTTAACCACCGGGATCTCTCGAGACCTCAATCTCCTGACATCTCTGGCAAAAATAGCTGTCGGCTCCTCAACAAAGGCTAAACCCTCACCCAACTGAACTGATTCCCACTGTAACACATGAGACTCATCTGGGACATACCGACGCAACATCGAAACATGAAATACAGGATGTATAGCTGAAAACATCGGAGGCAAGGCTAGGTGATAGGCAACGCTACCAACCCTCTGAAGAATCTCAAACGGCCCAATGTACCTGGGGCTAAGCTTGCCCCGCCTACCAAATCTCATCACGCCCCTCATGAGCGATACACGGAGAAACACTAAGTCACCGACACTTAACTCCAAGGCACGAAGCCTACGATCAACATAACTCTTCTGCCTGCTCTGACCTGCCCGAAGTCTGTCCTGAATCACTCGGACTCGGTCTAAGTAATCTCGAAGAAAATCTGTGCTCTGTGGCCCACCACTAAATCCATCAAACCAACCTACCGGTGATCTGCAACGCCTGCCATACAAAGCCTCAAAAGGTTCCATGCCGATACTCTAATGAAAGCTGTTATTATAAGAAAACTCTGCCAAGGGAACAAACTGATCCCAAGAACCTCCAAAGTCAAGAACACAGGCCCGAAGCATGTCCTCCAGAATCTGAATGGTTCTTTCGGACTGGCCAACTGTCTGAGGGTGGAAAGCGGTCCTAAGATGAACCTCTTGTCACGCCCCAAACCATGGGAGGCATGACCGACACCCGGAGCCCCAAAAGGCCGAGGGTGCCAAAATAGAGTGTATCTCTGTTGAACCTGCTGGGGGTCTGAGACCGACAAGGTCTCTAAGAATTACAATTGGAAACACTGAAAGCTCAATAGTAGTTAAGCAACTCAAGGCCTACAAGGCTATTATCATAGTAGATAACTAATAACAACGCCGACAAGGCCATACCCAACACTGATGTACATATACACGTCTACAAGCCTCTAGGAGTAAGTAAAATATCTCATATCCAGGACAGGGCCCTGGACTACCCATAAGCTGTACATATACATAACCTGGTCAAAATATAAGCTAGACCTCTGACTCGTCAGCTCCAGGAAGAATGGAGCTTACCAAAATGGCTGAACTCCGCAACTTCTACTGAAGAGGTCTATCTGGGTTTCTGTCTGGACCTGCAGGCATGAATGCAGCGCCCCCAGGCAATGGGGCGTCAGTACGACAATAATGTACTGGCATGTAAGGTAGAAGCATAAAAGCAAGTCGCAAGTAGTAAATCTGAACAAGATAAAATATGAAACTTGTAAACTGTAATTGGTAAGACTCGTTAAGCTCTTTCTCCTTTATTCTTTTTAGAACACAACACATGCATTAACTCACGCTGCAACTCACTCTTTATAACCCACACTGAACCACAACAGCGCCTCGGCGCACCCTATATTTAATAGCCTCAATATGGCAGTAGCGCCTCGGCGCACACTATGTATATAATGGCCTCAATATGGCAGTAGCACCTCGGTGCACACTATGTGTATAATGGCCTCAATATGGCAGTAGCACCTCGGTGCACACTATGTATATAATAGCCTCAATATGGCAGTAGCACCTCGGTGCACACTAACACGCAAACCACGCATAATAAGTGTATTACTAGATTGACCTTCAAAGCTATTCTTGTTATTTATGAAGGTTCATTTAGATAACTTCTTTAGCCTTGGCTTACTAGGTGTTGGAATCAACATACCAAACACATATAAATGGGGATTGACTTTCTAACTTTCCTTGTATACTTTCTAAAGCTTGATTAGAGATCACAATACAAAGAAGAAACTCGACAAAAGGATAACTTACGTTTCGTGCAAAAAGAATCGGATTTTTATAAGAAGGCGACTTGAATCACCATAATGTATAAATTAGTTCCTTAAGACTTGTTGAGTTACCAAATCAGCTCTCTTACAACCAACTACTCAACCTCCTTCTTTCGGAATTTTAGAGTTCTATTTCTAGATTCATGTCGATAAGGAATAAAGAAGCCTTAACATACCTCGTTCCTTCCGAAGATTGTGCTTACCACAACTTGGACTTTCCTTTATTAAGTTAATCTACAACACAAGGGTATAATGAAGCTAATATTAGCTCTTAAACCTGCTGCAACACTCCCAAAACAGTAGCTAAACATTTCCCGGGCAGATTTACGTATTTTGCATTAATTAAAGGTGTATCGTCACACCTTCCTCCCCTTATCCAATACACATCCCACACACACCAACCTACTGCCTCCAATAATACAAAACACATCAAACATCCCCTACACAACCCACCATGCCGAAATACAATAGCAACACATTGAACTCACGGCTTCCGATCGCCGTCCCGTGAGTTCTTAACAACAATTCAACAACAATTGTCATCCGAACTTCAATCCAAAAATATTATTATGGGCAGAGTACTTACCACACTTGAAGGTGTGTTTTTATCCTCTTTTTATTGATGCTTTAAAAGCTTAAGTACCCCCTACACATACACCAACAAGAGAAGAAGAAATCTCTTAATTGTTACACAATTTCCATGTGTTAAATCATAAGAAAGGGCTGCCATAGTTCATGTCTTTCTTACCATAGGATATCCTAGCTATATGTAGTATATTAATACCAAGATAACAAGTTGTTTAACTCACCTTAAGCTTCAATTAATCTTGGTCTTCTTAGAACCCTAAAGGGAAAGAAGGGCTGCCAAAAAGGAAATGAGATAAGAGAGAATTTTCCAGCTTTTTGTGATGAACATTGATCAGCAAAAGCCTATATAAAGGGACCTTTTTGGCCGACTTTTTTGAGTATATTTGGGCCAAAATGGGTCAAGAAACTTGGGCCAAAATTACCCTTTGCTTGGGCCTCAAAAGGGTTAAGTTTTGGGGCTGATTTTGGGCTTCTCTTGGGTCAAAATGTGGTCAATATTGGTGGCTAACTTTTGTAGTTGTTTGGGCCAGATTTGGTTGTGCTTTGATGGGCCAACTTTAAGCTTCATTTGGGCTACCATTAGGTCTAATAATCCATGGTGTTGCTGCCCGTAATCGGCCCTCGGAACTTAGTTCGTTAGCGTAGGTAGGTGATGCACCTACTTGTCACCTAAGAGCTTAGATAAGTCGAGCAAGTACCTCACTTGTTTTATCTCATTTTCAAAACCCTCCTCCTTATAATTTAACTTAACACTTATATACATTTGACCATTTCAAATTCTAGGCCAAAGTACCCCTTCACAATCTCGAGCTCAAATACCTTCGTCGATATTTACTTAGTCACATAGGTTTTGAAAGGTACGGGGTGTTATATCCTTCCCCCCTTAGAATCATTCGTCCTCGAATGAGGGTAATGCATATAGAGCTCTAGTCCCTTAGGTTTTTTTTTTGAAATTTCGGCAGAGTTTCCTTTATAATTGGGACTATCCAAAAACCTGAAACTCAGCAAAAGTCCAGCACGATGCCTCACAGGGCGATACAACTATATACAATTAAATGTAATCATTTTCACATGTTCAAACCTGATCATATTTGCATAGTAGGAAGAGTATGAAGAATATAAGAATATGACTTACCTATGTACTATCTTCAAGTCATAAATAACTGGGGATGTTTTTTCCTCATTTCTTCCTCGGCTTCCCACGTCATTTCTTCAATATTATTATTTCTCCACAACACCTTTACTGAGGCTACTTCTTTGGTTCTGAGCTTCCTAACTTGACGATCTAGGATAGAAATTGGTACTTCCTTATAGGATAAGTCTTCAGAAAGTTGAACATCTTTAATAGGCATAATACGTGAAGGATCTCCAATGCACCTTCGTAGCATCGATACATGAAATACAGGATGGACTGTCTCCAATTCTGTGGGTAAATCTAGCTCATATGCCACTTTTCCTACCCTCCGAATGATCCTGTATGGTCCAATATATCTTGGACTAAGCTTTCCCTTTTTACCAAATCGCATAACGCCTTTCATAGGCGAAACCTTTAGGAAAACCCAATCACTAATATTAAATTCCAAATCCCGACGTCGCACATCTGCATATGATTTCTGCCTACTCTGGGCTGTTAGTAATCTTTCTCGGATTAGCTTCACCTTCTCCATTGCCTGATTAACTAGGTCTGGCCCTAATAATCCTGCTTCTCCAATTTCAAACCATCCAATTGGTGATCTACACTTTCGCCCGTATAAAGCCTCATAAGGAGCCATTTGAATGCTTGCATGGAAGCTATTATTATAAGCAAACTCAATTAGTGGCAAATGGTCATCCCAACTCCCTTTAAAATCTAGTACACAAGCTCGTAGCATATCTTCGAGTGTTTGAATAGTGCGTTCAGCTTGTCCATCTGTCTGTGGATGAAAAGCTGTACTGAGACTTATTTGAGTACCTAAGCCTCTCTGGAAAGACCTCCAGAAATTTGCTGTAAACTGAGCACCCCTATCTGAAATGATGGAAATTGGGACACCATGAAGTCGAACTATTTCACTAATATACAACTTGGCATAATCTTCAGCAGTATAAGTTGTCCTGACTGGCAAGAAGTGAGCTGATTTTGTAAGTCTATCTACAATCACCCATATGGAATCATACTTCCGATAAGTACGGGGTAAGCCTGTAATAAAGTCCATGTTGATCACCTCCCATTTCCAGGTAGGTATCACTATACTTTGAGTTAGACCTCCGGGTCTCTGGTGTTCAATTTTTACCTGTTGACAATTCGGGCATTGGGCTACAAACTCTGCAATATTTCTCTTCATATTATTCCACCAATAAATCTGTCGAAGATCATGATACATCTTCGTCGCTCCTGGATGGATTGAATAGCGGGAATAGTGAACTTCTGCCAAAATTTTCTCCCGAAGCTCCCCGACGTTAGGTACACATAGACGACCTTGATATCTCAGAACCCCATCTTCCTTAAGCTCTATTAGTGGTTGCTTTTGTTGTGGAATTTCCTCCCTCAATCTTACTAATTCTGGATCATCATATTGTCTTTCCTTTACCTCTGTCACAAGTGAGGATTCCGCTGTGCTTTGAATAACAACTCCCCCATTACCTTGGTCTAGTAGTCGAACCTGCAAATTAGCTAACTGATGTAGTTCTCTTGTCATCTCAATCTTTCTATTTTCCACGTGGCTCAAGCTTCCCATGGATTTGCGGCTAAGTGCATCGGCCACTACATTGGCCTTCCCTGGATGGTACAAAATATCTATGTCATAATCCTTTAGTAACTCTAGCCACCTTCTTTGCCTTAGGTTTAAATCCTTCTGTTTGAATAAATACTGTAGACTTTTGTGGTCCGAAAACACGTCTACATGGACTCCAAACAAGTAATGGCGCCAAATTTTCAAGGCAAATATAACTGCTGCCAATTCAAGATCGTGAGTAGGGTAATTTTGTTCGTGCTTTCTTAGTTGTCTCGAGGCATAGGCAATAACTTTACCATGTTGCATTAAAACGCAACCCAACCCAATCCTTGAAGCATCACAATAAACAACATAACCTTCTGTGCCCTCTGGCAGAGTTAAGACAGGTGCTGAAGTAAGCCTGTCCTTCAACTCCTGAAAACTCTGCTCACATGCATCAGACCACTGGAACTTGGCAGCTTTATGAGTCAACTTTGTCAATGGTGCAGATATAGAAGAAAACCCTTCTACAAACCTTCGTAATAACCTGCTAAGCCCAAAAAACTACGGATCTCTGTAGCATTCAAGGGTCTCGGCCAATTCTTTACTGCTTCAATCTTTTGGCCGTCAACTCTAATACCTTCGTCTGTAACTATATGGCCAAGAAAAGCCACTGAAGTCAACCAAAACTCACATTTGGAGAACTTCGCATATAATTTATGATTCTGAAGTGTTTGCAATACTGCACGTAAATGATCAGCATGTTCGGCTTTGGACCGCGAGTAAATCAGGATATCGTCAATAAATACGATCACGAATACATCTAGGAATGGCTTAAATACCCGATTCATTAGGTCCATAAAAGCTGCTGGGGCATTAGTAAGCCCAAAAGACATTACTAGAAATTCAAAGTGGCCATACCTTGTCCTAAAGGCTGTTTTTGGAACATCTACCCCTTTAACACGTAACTGGTGATACCCCGACCGCAAGTCAATCTTTGAAAAACATTTGGCGCCTTGCAACTGATCAAAAAGGTCATCAATCCTTGGAAGCGGATACTTATTCTTGATTGTAACTTTGTTCAGTTGTCGGTAATCGATACACATTCTCAAGGACCCATCCTTCTTACGAACAAACAAAACTGGTGCGCCCCATGGCGATGTACTAGGCCTAATGAAACCTTTTTCGAGTAGATCCTTTAATTGTTCCTTTAACTCTCTTAATTCTGCAGGAGCCATCCTGTAAGGGGGAATTGATATTGGCTGAGTATCTGGGAGTAGATCAATGGCAAACTCAATTTCCCTTTCTGGAGGGATTCCTGGAAGCTCATCCGGGAATACATCTAGAAATTGACTCACCACGGGAACTGATTGAGGAGTCACTGGTCCATCCTCTGTGCTTTGTACTCGGACTAAATGATAAATATAGCCTTTAGAAATCATTTTCTGGGCTTTAAGGTAGGAAATAAACCTACCCCTTGGCGTGGCAGCATTACCTTTCCATTCCAGGATTGTTTCTTCCGAAAAATGGAATTTGACAACCTTATTTCTACAATCGATATTAGCATAACATGCAGCTAACCAATCCATGCCCATAATGACATCGAAGTCAATCATATCTAATTCGATTAGATCAGCTGAAGTGAGATGGTCATAAATCCACACTGCACAATCTCGATAAACTCGTCTAGCTATAATAGATTCACCAACTGGCGTGGATACAACAAATGGTCTAGGCAATAACTCAGGGCCTACCCCCAACTTACTAGCAACGAGCGGGGTAACATATGAAAGAGTAGAGCCAGGATCTATAAGTGCATAAACAGCATGAGTAAAAATAGTCAATGTACCTGTAACAACATCAGGTGACGATTCTAAGTCCTGGCGACCGGCTAGAGCATAAGTGCGATTCTGACCACTGCCTGAACTGGATGCTCCTCCTCCTCCTCTACCTCTACCACGACCTGGTGTAGCCTGTTGTCCTGTCCTTGGGGGACGAATAGTAGATGAAGAAGCTGCCATCGACCCTGTAGGCTGGGATATCTCACTCCTACCTCTACTCGGACAGTCTCGCATAAAGTGACCAGGATGCCCACATGAATAACAAGTATCTGAACCCAGGCGACATATCCCAGGATGCTTCCTACCGCACTGAACACAAGGTGGCAAAGGTGGCCTCATCTGACCTGAATTCCCCTGGCGATAGGAACTGGATGCACCAGAACTATGGCCTGGTCCAGTCTGAGAAAAACGATCATACCTCTGCCTTTGCAACTGATATGGGGCACCACTAGTAGGGTGGGGTGATCGCCTATTAAAATTTGGCCTAACATTACCTCGTGGCTCTACATAGGACCCAATAGATCTAGCCCTCTTATTCTGATCCCTTTCTCGGCTTTGGTTATCTCCAATTTGTACTTCAAGATCCTCTGCAGTCTGAGCAATAGCCTGTATCTTAGAAATATTCATATCCTCTTGTGTGGCTGCTATTGTTAATCCCTTAATCAATTCATCCTTAAGACCACGCACATATCGATGAACTCTAGCTCGCATCGTACTCACAATATCGGGGGCATACCTGGCTAATGAATTAAATCTGAGGCTATACTGTCGAACATTCATATTGCCCTGCCTAAGGGCTAGAAATTGATCAAGTCTGGCCTCTCGAACCTCCTGTGGAAGATAGTGAGCTAGGAAGGCCTCTGAAAATTCCTCCCATTCAGCTGGGGTGCATTTGATCCCCTAGACCGATCCCAAGCCTCGAACCATAAAATGGCCACATCTCGTAACCTGAAAGATGCAAACTCCACTGCCTCCACTACTGTTGCATGCATGACTCGAAGTACTCGATATGTCTGATCAATAAACTCCTGAGGATCCTCACGTGGGTCAGAGCCTGTAAATATAGGAGGACTTAGGCTGATAAACTCTCGAGCCCTAGAACTTTCTGAGCCACCTGACCTAGCACTCGTTGATGCCCCAATTTGTTGTTGTTGTGTGGCTACCATCTGGGTCAATAATCGAACAGCACTCCTGATGTCCTGGTCCTCTGCTTCAGGTGGAGGAGCTACATGTGCTGGTTCATCTCTAGCTATCTCAGATGCCACTGGAGCAGGTGGGGTCAGGGGTACTGGATCCCCTCTAGTCTCATCAGGTACTTGATAAACTGGGATCTCTGGTGTCGGTGATTCACTTTGAGCCTCAAATCTATCCAATCGGATAGGCGGGGAACGACTAGTACCTTCCCCCGTATCCGTGCCAACCCGTCGGCTACTCATTTGTCTAGTCACAGGCATTTCTGTAGACAAGGAAGAGAAAAACATGAATTAGACTTCAAACATCTTATGACCTCGCTCTATTGCACGATCTAGCAAATGAAAGAAGGATAACATTTCCTAAATGTCCCGTAGCCTCATGATTATAGGTATGGTGCACAACACACCCATAAACAAGACTCTACTAGACACGGCTTGTAGACTCCCTGGGATTCGACGTGCTCTGATACCAAGTTTGTCACGCCCCAAACCATGGGAGGCATGACCGACACCCGGAGCCCCAAAAGGCCGAGGGTGCCAAAATAGAGTGTATCTCTGTTGAACCTGCTGGGGGTCTGAGACCGACAAGGTCTCTAAGAATTACAATTTGAAACACTGAAAGCTCAATAGTAGTTAAGCAACTCAAGGCCTACAAGGCTATTATCATAGTAGATAACTAATAACAACGCCGACAAGGCCATACCCAACACTGATGTACATATACACGTCTACAAGCCTCTAGGAGTAAGTAAAATATCTCATATCCAGGACAGGGCCCTGGACTACCCATAAGCTGTACATATACATAACCTGGTCAAAATATAAGCTAGACCTCTGACTCGTCAGCTCCAGGAAGAATGGAGCTTACCAAAATGGCTGAACTCCGCAACTCCTACTGAAGAGGTCTATCTGGGTTTCTGTCTGGACCTGCAGGCATGAATGCAGCGCCCCCAGGCAATGGGGCGTCAGTACGACAATAATGTACTGGCATGTAAGGTAGAAGCATAAAAGCAAGTCGCAAGTAGTAAATCTGAACAAGATAAAATATGAAACTTGTAAACTGTAATTGGTAAGACTCGTTAAGCTCTTTCTCCTTTATTCTTTTTAGAACACAACACATGCATTAACTCACGCTGCAACTCACTCTTTATAACCCACACTGAACCACAACAGCGCCTCGGCGCACCCTATATTTAATAGCCTCAATATGGCAGTAGCGCCTCGGCGCACACTATGTATATAATGGCCTCAATATGGCAGTAGCACCTCGGTGCACACTATGTGTATAATGGCCTCAATATGGCAGTAGCACCTCGGTGCACACTATGTATATAATAGCCTCAATATGGCAGTAGCACCTCGGTGCACACTAACACGCAAACCACACATAATAAGTGTATTACTAGATTGACCTTCAAAGCTATTCTTGTTATTTATGAAGGTTCATTTAGATAACTTCTTTAGCCTTGGCTTACTAGGTGTTGGAATCAACATACCAAACACATATAAATGGGGATTGACTTTCTAACTTTCCTTGTATACTTTCTAAAGCTTGATTAGAGATCACAATACAAAGAAGAAACTCGACAAAAGGATAACTTACGTTTCGTGCAAAAAGAATCGGATTTTTATAAGAAGGCGACTTGAATCACCATAATGTATAAATTAGTTCCTTAAGACTTGTTGAGTTACCAAATCAGCTCTCTTACAACAAAATACTCAAATTCCTTCTTTCGGAGATTTAGAGTTCTATTTCTAGATTCATGCCGATAAGGAATAAAGAAGCCTTAACATACCTCGTTCCTTCCGAAGATTGCGCTTACCACAACTTGGACTTTCCCTTATTAAGTTAATCTACAACACAAGGGTATAATGAAGCTAATATTAGCTCTTAAACCTGCTGCAACACTCCCAAAACAGTAGCTAAACATTTCCCGGGCAGATTTACGTATTTTGCATTAATTAAAGGTGTATCGTCACACCTTCCTCCCCTTATCCAATACACATCACACACACACCAACCTACTGCCTCCAATAATACAAAACACATCAAACATCCCCTACACAACTCACCATGCCGAAATACAATAGCAACACATTGAACCCACGGCTTCCGATCGCCGTCCCGTGAGTTCTTAACAACAATTCAACAACAATTGTCCATCCGAACTTCAATCCAAAAATATTATTATGGGCAGAGTACTTACCACACTTGAAGGTGTGTTTTTATCCTCTTTTTATTGATGCTTTAAAAGCTTAAGTACCCCCTACACATACACCAACAAGAGAAGAAGAAATCTCTTAATTGTTACACAATTTCCATGTGTTAAATCATAAGAAAGGGGCTGCCATAGTTCATGTCTTTCTTACCATAGGATATCCTAGCTATATGTAGTATATTAATACCAAGATAACAAGTTGTTTAACTCACCTTAAGCTTCAATTAATCTTGGTCTTCTTAGAACCCTAAAGGGAGAGAAGGGCTGCCAAAAAGGAAATGAGATAAGAGAGAATTTTCCAGCTTTTTGTGATGAACATTGATCAGCAAAATCCCTATATAAAGGGACCTTTTTGGCCGACTTTTTTGAGTATATTTGGGCCAAAATGGGTCAAGAAACTTGGGCCAAAATTACCCTTTGCTTGGGCCTCAAAAGGGTTAAGTTTTGGGGCTGATTTTGGGCTTCTCTTGGGTCAAAATGTGGTCAATATTGGTGGCTAACTTTTGTAGTTGTTTGGGCCAGATTTGGTTGTGCTTTGATGGGCCAACTTTAAGCTTCATTTGGGCTACCATTAGGTCTAATAATCCATGGTGTTGCTGCCCGTAATCGGCCCTCGGAACTTAGTTCGTTAGCGTAGGTAGGTGATGCACCTACTTGTCACCTAAGAGCTTAGATAAGTCGAGCAAGTACCTCACTTGTTTTATCTCATTTTCAAAACCCTCCTCCTTATAATTTAACTTAACACTTATATACATTTGACCATTTCAAATTCTAGGCCAAAGTACCCCTTCACAATCTCGAGCTCAAATACCTTCGTCGATATTTACTTAGTCACATAAGGTTTTGAAAGGTACGGGGTGTTATACCTCTGTACCCAAATCTCGCTGAATAGCCCTCCTAGAACTGAGATGTGAACTGAGTGCCCACGGTCTGAAATGATAGAAGCTGGGACCCCGTGCAACCGAACAATCTCACGAAGGTAGATCTGAGCTAACCTCTCTGCGCCATAAGAAGTCTGAACCGGCAAGAAATGTGCTGACTTAGTCAGCCTATCAACAATCACCCATATGGAATCAAACCCATGAGAAGTACGAGGCAACCCAACAACAAAGTCCATAGTAATCCCTTCCCACTTCCACTCAGGAATGGGAAGTCGCTGCATCAAACCACCAGGTCTCATGTGCTCGAACTTAACCTGCTGACAGTTCAAGCACCGAGATACAAACTCCGCTATATCCCGCTTCATACCACTCCACCAGTAAAGCTGTCTCAAGTCCCTATACATCTTTGCTGTGCCAGGGTGAATGGAGTATCTAGTACAATGTGCCTCATGAAGTATCAACTGAATCAAATCACTAATCCTCGGAACACAAAGGCGACTATCAAACCTCAGAACCCCATCTGAATCTAGAGTACCCCGACTGGTCTCACCCTGAACAACTCGGTCACGAAGGCCACACAACTGCTGATCCTCAGACTGACGGCTCTAAATCTGATCAATCAAAGTAGAACGAACCTCAACACTGGCGAAAACTCTGCTAAGATCCGACAAGTCAAGCCTAACCACACGGTTAGCCAAGGACTGGATGTCCCAGGCCAATGGTCGCTCTGAAACTGAAAGAGAAGCTAGGCTACCCATAATCACTGCCTTCCGGGTCAAGGCATCCGCTACCACGTTTGCCTTGCCTGGATGATACAGAATAGTGAAATCATAGTCCTTTAGTATGTCGACCCATCTCCTCTGTCTCGAGTTCAACTCCCGCTGACTCGTGATATACTGAAGACTATGGTGATCGGTGAAAATCTCACAGTGAACTCCATATAGGTAATGCCTCCAGATCTTGAGTGCGAAAACTACCGCCGCTAACTCTAAGTCATGAGTGGGGTAGTTGCGCTCGTGAACCTTCAGCTGCCTTGACACATATGCTATTACTCGACCCTGCTGCATCAACACACAACCAAGACTAACCCCAGAAGCATCACAATACACGGATAAGCTCTTACCCTCAACCGGCAAAGTCAAAACTGGAGCTGAAGTCAATAAGGCCTTAAGCCTCTGGAAGTTATCCTCACACTGATCCGACCACTAAAATGGGATATCCTTCCTAGTCAGCATAGTCAAGGGTGCTACTATGGAAGAAAATCCCTCAACGAACCGTCTGTAGTAACCTGCTAACCTAATAAAGTTGCGAACCTCAGTAACAGTAGTAGGTCTAGGCCACTCACAAACCGCTAAAATCTTTCCCGGATCAACCGTAATCCCATCCTTAGACACCACGTTCCCAAGGAATGCAACTGACTCAAGCCAAAACTCAAACTTTGAGAACTTGGCATAAAGCCGATGATCTCTCAAAGTCTGGAGTATAACCCTCAAGTGCTGCTCATGCTCATCTCTACTATGCGAGTATACCAAGATGTCGTCTAAAAAACTATCACAAATGAGTCCAAATACGGGCCAAGAACCCTGTGCATCAAGTTCATAAAGGCTGCGGGGGCATTAGTCAACCCAAAAGACATCACCAGGAACTCATACTGGCCATAACGTATCCTGAATGCTATCTTAGGGATGTCCTCTGCCCTAATCCTCAACTGATGGTAGCCAGACCTCAAATCAATCTTCGAAAACACGACTGAACCCTGAAGCTGGTCAAACAAATCATCAATCCTCAGCATCGGATACCTATTCTTCACTGTCACCCTACTCAGCTGCCGATAATCAATACACATGCGCATTGACCCATCCTTCTTTTTCACAAAGAGACCAGGAGCACCCCACGGTGACACACTAGGTCTAATAAACCCCTTAGCTAACAGATCCTGGAGCTGCTCCTTAAGCTTCGTCAACTCAGCAGGAGCCATATGGTAAGGAGAAATAGAAATGGGCCTATTGCCCGGCTCTAACTCAATAGCAAAATCAATATCTCTCTCAGGTGGAAGGCCTGGCAGGTCGGTAGGAAACACATCGAGGAAGTCTCTAACCACATGAACAGACTCAGGAGAAGTAGGGTCAGCACTAACATCTCGGACATATGCTAGATAAGCTAAACACCCACGGAAAATCAACTTCCTAGCTCGAAGACAAGAGATGATCCTAGATGGTGCATGGCTAACAGAACCCTGCCACACAACCGGGGATACACCGGGCACAGCTATGGTAATGGTCTTGGCATAACAATCCAAAACCACACGGTGAGGGGATAACCAGTCCATGCCCAGTATCACATCAAAATCTAGCATATCAAGAATCATCAAATCACCCCAAGTCTCTAAATTACCAACAGATAACATACAGGATCTCACAATCCGATCCACTACTAAAGAATCTCCTACTGGGGTTGAAACAGAAAAAGGAACAGATAATGGCTCACTATCCAACCCCAAACAAGGCACAAGGTAGGCAGATACATATGAACAAGTGGATCCAGGATCAAATAAAGCCATAGCAGACTGATGGCACACAAAAATCATACCTGTAATCACAGCATCTGAGGCCTCAGCCTCTGGTCTCCTAAGGACCGTGTAAAACTGACGACGACCTCCACCTGCCCGACCGCCATCCCTACCACCTGCTCTTCCGCGCGGAGCACTACCTCTACTATGATGACCACCCCCTCTAGCCGGAGGCTGAACTGCTCGTAAAGGCTCGGCCAACTGAACTGTACCCTGCTGAGGGCAATCTCTAGCAAAATGACCAATCGCACCACAAGTAAAACAAGCCCATGACGGCCTACTCAGTCGAGATGAACCAGAAGATCCCGTATGACCACCAGGACCTGATGCCCCAGAAATAGTACCCCTCGAAGACTGGCCGCCATAGCCCTGATGGCTGCTCTGACCCTTCTCGAACTGGGTACTACTGAAAGTCTAAAGGGAAGCCTGAACCGGTCGGCTGGACTGACCCTGGTGCTGCTGTGGCTGATGACTCCGTCTCCACTGGCTAGGACCTCTACCACCATATCTGGAACCACTATAAACACCTTGATGTCGATGCCTCTTATCTTTGGACCCCTGATCATGTCGCTGTAAGTCCTCCACAGTGCGGGCATAGTCTACAATAGCCTGGAATGACCGACCACTGGCAATCAATATCTCAGCTGGCTTCCTAATCTCTGGCCTCAAACCCTGATCTCTGCCTGATCTGCCTCAGTAGGAATGATCATAGCTCCGAACGGTGCTAGCTGATGCAACCGGGTCTCATACTCCGAGATAGTCGTAGACCCCTGCACAAGGTGAGTAAACTGCTCCCTGCGATGCTCCCGATCACTCTGGGGTAGGAACTTGGCCATAAAGGCCTCATAAAACTCAAACCAGGTCAAAGGAGGTGACGACAGTAGTCTACAAGCAACTTGGGCCCTCCACCATAACTTCGCTGGGCCCTCCAACGGATAGGTAGTATAACCAACCCTGTGAGTCTCCAACAAACCCAAATGATGCAACATCTCCTCACAGGTAGTAATAAAGTCATGTGGATCCTGTCCAGAAGTACCAGCAAACCTCGGAGGTGCTAACCTCAAAAACCTACCCAACGCCTTCTGCTCTGACTCTGTCATAACTGGGTGATGAGCAAGAGGTTGTGCAACCGACGGAACCGGAATGAACTCCGTACGAGGAGCCATAGTAGCAGGCTGCGCTCCTGAGCTTTGTGCACCCAGGGCTGCCCCCTGAGCGGGTGTCTATGCCACCTCAGAAGGCCGCTCTCCAATCATACCCAAAAGCTGTAATAGTAACCCCCGAATATCTGGAGACTGAGCTGCGGCTGAAGCTGGCACAGAAGTGGGCACTGGAGCTGGTACTGGAGTTGGCGCTGGAGCTGGCGCTGGAGCTGGCGCTGGAGTGGGAGGCTCATCTCCGCGTGATGCCGATGATCTCGTACGAACCATCTGCGGAAGAATGAAGTAGAACAAATGAGATTTCTCGAAACTTCAAGGGTTCCACGCACGACACAGAAGCAATGAGAGAGTCAAATTTCCTAAAATGTCACTGTAGCCTCCAAAAGATTGAGTACGGACGTCTCCGCCCCGATCCGCAGGACTCTACTAGACATTGGCTCCTATACCGATGACACCGGTGAACCTAAGGCTCTAATACCAAGTTGTCACGACCCGATTTCTTGGTCATGATGGCACCTACAACCCCCGGTAGGTGAACCAATCCCCGTAGCCTAGGACAGTTAGTAATGGGCTATTATCTAACAAATAAGGGAAAAAGACGAAGAGAATAGATAACAGGGATATATATATACATATACGGAAACTAAACCAAACACCAAGACTTGGTATCATAGTATAGAGCCAAACTACATACATGGAGCGCAAATAATCCAAAACAATATATACAGATGTCTCTGAATGATAATAGAGTACATGAAGCAAAAGATAAACTAAAGCTTAGCTCCGATCGCCAAGAGCTCACCCTCAGTCTGAAGTAGTCCCCAACAGATCTCCAAGCACAAATTACAGCGATCTAACGGCGATGGCCCACGCTAGGATCTGCACCCAAAGATGTAGGGGGGTAGGGTGAGCACCAAATGCGAAGCATAAGGTACCCAGTAGGTATCATAGGCCGACTGGGCATATATAAGATAAAAGTGTAGTAACAGACAGAATAGAAGCAAGCAGTCACAGAAATCAACGAAAGGTACACAAGAACTAGCCCAGAGGGAAATCAACAGAACCACATGTGAGGCCAGTAAGCAGAATATACACACCATAGGCACAGGTGAGAGTAAGAAATAACGCACCTGGGGTCCTTGCAATAACAGTGTATACATAATAAGTTTACGAAATGGACGGTATACCGGTAACCTCAAGTGTAAGAAGAGGGAAAGAGTAATGATAGACATGCTCAGGGATATGAATCAAACTCAACTAATCATAGCAATCTAAAATCCAGAAACTAACAGTCTAGCAGTAACAAATTTCATACTTAACCGTAGCAGGGAACAATTCTGTAAGTAAATAGCAAAGGTCTACCTACAGTCCCCCGGCCGCCCATACAACCGAGGAACACAAACAAGTGAAAACAAACCCTCCGGCATCCCATACTACCGGAGCGTACAATCAACAAACAACAAACAAAGGTGGAGCCTCAAACGATCAATGATATGATGCATGAAGATCTCAAGTGAAATGGTATCTCTGTATGTACCTCCTCCGGTGCCGATCTGGCCCAGCAGGTAGGTTTCATGGAAGGACACTGCCCGTATACCTCTACTCCACCGTATACCCTTCCTTCGGCACACGCAGCCCGTAGCCCCTGGCCCGGATTGCAAGGTCCATGGAGGTCCCATACCCCATACTAAAACACAGTATAAAAACATGTCGTCCGGAAGCAAGTCCGGGTTCAAGATAGAGACCCAGTCTCGAATATGCATGCCCAAACCCTGTCCAGGACTAAAGTAGTAGGAAAATTTCTCAAAAACCCCTCCAAGGGTGCCCGGGCATAACCGGGTCTAAAGAGTAGAAAGTCATCTCAGGTGCCCGGTCCAACCGAGGCTAAAATCATTTCAAGTAGCAGGAAAACTCAACTAGCACCCCGGCCCTGCCGAGTCTAGCGTTAATCGTACAACTGGTGATTTAAATCATAATTTTACTTTCTTTTACCCAAGAATGTTCACAAGTTAAATCGAACCATTTCCAATTCATTTCCATAAAAAATGGGCCCTAGGGGACATGCAAGGTTTGGAAAATAGTGCTAGTAGGCCCGAAGCCAAAATCGTAGTAAAACATGGAAAAACCTCTTTATATGCATGGAAATGATATGATCAAGCACAATAGCTACCCAGCAGCTCACAATCAACCTATCGACCCTGCACAGGCCCACATCTACTCAGCAAGCATAACCAGCCTAGAAGGATAATTCTATGCCCGGGACTCGCGAACATTCCCAAAATCCCACCTTCTATGTTCCAGAGTCAACAAGGCCTCACAGGACCACAAGGGTAAATAAAATATATTGGCAAGTACTACAAGCAACGGAGGAACAAAAGTAGACGGACATGAATAAAGCGGTCGAGGTCTGTGGTACCAACCTAATAAACCAACCCAAGGATGCCCATTAATACAATTTTATCCTATATATGCGGGGTCTAGGAAAAATAAACCGTAACCTACCTGTCGTCCGATGACAAGCTTGAACCTCTCCGAAAAACCTCCAACACGAAATCAAACTCGGACTCGGGCTTGAATAACTTGACGTAGATAATCTATTGCTTTCGGCCGATTAAATATAACGTTAAAAATACATAAGAACTTGCTATATGTTATACAATAATATTGTTTGACAAACACACAAACGAAAGTGAGCAAGAATGTCATAATCCATAATTGCTAGAGTGTATATAATACTTTGGCCAATATGGTCATTAATTACATACTAACATTAGTTGGCAGCAACTTAACCATAAAGGTATTGCTCCCTTATTTGCATGACTCCCACGTGGGGGTGTGGGTGTCATCACCACACCTCCTCTTATCCACTTATTGATAGGTGGATCCATGTTACGTACGTACTCGGGTATTGCATAAGTTCATAGTATAATAAATATAATTTTTGAATATACCGTAATCATTAGAAAATTATTTTGAATAAAACCTACAATATTATAATAATAAATTTCAACATAACTAAATTTACTATCTCCTTTAAAATATTACAATGTACAAAAACCTTATAAAATAAATACATATACAATTATATCGCAACAAAAATATCTTTCATAAACCTTTAAAATATTTTGAAAAGGTAATAATAATATTATTTTTACCAAATTCAACTTTTAAATAAAATATTTTCAAATACACGCGATGTTAATAAAATTCTTAAATTTAAGTTTGCAACTCACCATCGCACGATTTAGATACTAAAGAACTCTCTTGGAACCCTCCCTTATGTTTTCTCACTGTTTCCGAACTGAAATGGCATTTTAAAACGTGAAGTTGAGGCTTAAATCGAGTTTAACCCGACCCGGTTCGTGACCCGGTTCGCAACCCGTTTTCTGCCAGATAGTCCGCGGTAAAACAGTCATAACTCTTTACTCCGAGATCAGTTGGACGTGAGGTTTTGTGCGTTGGAAACTAGACTCATAGACCTTCGATTTGGTATTTTGGGGGACTTCTAACTCTTTATATATTGAGATAAAAGCTCCGAGACATTTTACCCAAAGTTCAGAAAATTTATTAAAGAACTTACGATAACTTTTCCCGACTTGCTTGACTCGTAAACTTATAATGCGACAAAACAAATGGACCCAACACCGAAATACCGGTCCTTACGAGCCTTAAGTGACTTGGGGCCGCTACAAACAAGCTCTAACGGTTCAAGGAAAACGTATACGTGAAAATAACCGGAAGGGTCATTACAAGGAGGGTAGCATGAACCTAAGGGGGAGATGGTGGAATGTAGAATCAGTCAGATTTTAGAGGCTCAGGTAGCGATTCTTATTGGTGTTTGCACAAAGTCAAGAGGGGAGGCAGAAGCTTATTTCCTTCCTAGCGTCCTCAGTATATTTCTGCCATCCCGATGCCTTTTGAACACCTTATGTGTTAGCGCCATGGTTCTACTTCAATTTACGCACTCCATCAAGATTCACGCTTATATTCAGCTTCTAGAATGACAAGTGATTTCTTCAGACAATGATTTTACTCTTGTCCTGCGCTCCTATAAATCTCAGCTTTATGCAGGGTTCAAATTCAGCTTTGCTAACTGGGGTTATACAGTTAGATTCCATGTAGCTCACATGGTATCATGTCAGTTATAAGTAACTCCCATAGATATATTTCCTTTTAAGTTTTCGAAGCATTATGAACTCTTTTATGAACTATCATTTTGAAGTTGGCTTTTGCCTTATCATTTGATTTCCACGATGATATATTCTCATGATCTTTACTATGCATGGATTTACCTAAATACATTTTAAAGCATGTTTCACTCTATTTATGCATTGCTCACATACTTAGTACATTCCATAGTACTAACGCATATTGTGCTGCATCCGTTGATGATGCAGATTCAGACATACCTTCTCAGGTTCGTAGCTAGAGCTCCAGGCCACTCCCTCATCCAGCTTTGGTGAATCCTCATAGTTTGATGACTAAGCCTTATTTCAGTTTTAATGCTTCCTTTACGTACTAGATTGTCAAGTTAGTTGGAGTATTGTCCCCTCAACTCTCTATGATAGTATTAGTGTCTTTTCAGACATAAATGCTATGAGATGACTATTGAGTTGTACTTCTTATTCGACTCTCTTTTATATGATCATGCTTCCTATTTGGGTTCTCTTACGATGCTTCTGCTATGTCTTATCCTTGTTATGCTTGAGAATGCTATGACCAAGGGTTAGCTTGGGATCCTCGTGGTCCCGAGTTCCATGTTACGTCTAGGGGGTAACCTTGGGGCATGACAATTCCACCCATACCAAGGTATTTCCACCATCAATTCAACTAAAAACTACCATTGAGTAGTTATATTAAGTAAATAACGGTGTGTTAATCATGCAAAAACAATAATAAGCATAACTCAAGAATTCAACACCTAGAATTCCCCTTTTTCCACCAGATTCTATCGTCCTAGGTTATTCTAAATATTCCCCTAATCCCAAGATTATAGTTTCTTTGGTATGGGAATTGAAACGGATATGGGGAACGAAAACCATAACTTTTCAACGGAGTTTGTGGAAATTCACTGAAAATCACCTCCCTTTGTCTATTCCCTTCCCCAAAAAGTTCTTCAGGAATTCTGAACATTTTTAGGGAATTTTTAGCATTAATCCTGACTTAGTCTGCTATTGCGGTCCGTACACCGCTATAGCAGCATCGCCGTAGCATAACCGACCGCTATGGTGGTGTTGACCGACGATGACCTCTGCTATAGAGGGAATGCCTCCGCTATAGCGGTAGTCTTTTTAGCATAGTGTCAACTATTATAGAAACTAAAATGGGAATTTTTTTTGGGAAATACCCCAAAAATGCCCATTTTACAACACACTTCAAATCCTGACGTTTCGAAAGAACCCCTTCACGTCAACTTTGATACCGAGAGTTCTACTCACGTGAATTCACTTCTAAAAAGTCCCCTGGACTCCCTAATATCTTGGATAATGGAAAAACTATCTTTACCTAAGATATTCTACCCAATCCTCACTCGGATTTCCGTAGACCATACCTCACTCAGAGTTCATCTGAGACTAGCCCAGCCCAAAATTTTCAACTCCCAAACTCGGAAGTTTTCTAACTTGAAACGTTGCAAGAATAGTTTACCCTTAATGATGGAACATGTCATTACAAAGATGCATCAAGTATAAAGTGAGAATGAAAAATACATGTACTCATAAAGCTTTGATTACAAAATTTTTTTAAAAGTGATAACAAGATATTTTCTAGCAATTCCTTTTTACACAACTATTAATATATAATAATTTAAATTACCACATATGCAATTTATAGAATCAAGGTCAGCGTAATAAAGCAAAAAATATATATATTGTTCGAAACCAGTTACATCACGTAATGATATCTTAATGTTCCTCAGACTTATAAAGTCAAATCAATATCATAACCATCTCAAACACTCAACAACAAATCAATATAAAATATAATGCAGAGGAAAATGCAATACAATGGCCAAAAACTAGTATATGCCCGCTTCCTCTATCAGATAGTTGGCATCCAGGGAGACTTATGAGGTTTATATACCTGTCGAAACTAATTCTCATCATCATAATACCACTCATTGGAATCACTTTTCTTCGACATATACCACTCATTGGAACCATTTTTTGTCAGCTTTGTAAAATATCACTTGCTGGAACTATTTTTCATCGGCATAACAATAATAATATGAATCTCTCAAATAAAAAATAGGAACTTTCAGTCAAAAATAATCATGCAACAAGAAGAATAGTAAGAATATGTATGAATAAATATAAATAATATGAGATCACTAAATGATCCTACATCAAGGATGATCAAGCTACAATCAAATTCGCGTAAGTCACAAGTATGAACACTATTAACTGATAATCATTTTGATGTAAATTTCCCCATATCATGGCACCACTCTCTACATAAATACTCGCTATATGATTTACATGGGATCTTCTTATTACTCATTACCCTTAAATTTATTTAATACATCACAACCAAATTTTCAAAGAATTAAGAAATCTCGACTTGCCTCAAACCGAAGTTCAAGCATCAAATTACAAACTTGCCCATAAATAACACTTTTCAATGGTAAAAATCTGTTCAAATGTAGAATTTTCATAAGAATACAAATCGAATGACACTCATATTGCAATATTTATTCTCGTTTAAAAAAAATTAGATCAAAAAGTCAAATTTCCAGTGAAAGGTTTGATTGAAAAAGTTAACTACGTTCATTGGGGTAGAATTTTCCAATCATGACCACCAAAATTCTCCTCAATGAGAGAATTTCAGAATTCAAATCAAAATTAAATTTTGATAACGTTTCAGATTGATGGTTTGGGTTGAAAAAGTCTAGGGCTAAACTTTCTCAGTTTCTTAAATTTTCTCATGGTTTTACCATAAAAACTTACCAACGATCATGAAATAATCATAAAGAAAAGATTAGAATCATTACCTTAATGTTGTGGAATAAAAATTACTACTTTTCTCTTATCTTTTTCTCCCTTTCTTTTCTCCCTTTCTACTGTGTTTTTTTTCCCATGACTGCTTTTGCATTCTTTTTCTTGTTTATGCCAACACCATTGCTGGTTCTCTTTTTTTCTATTAAATTTGGCATTAGCCCTTATTTTTTCTTTTTTTCTTTTCTTAATTCCCATTTTATTTTTGTCACGCCCCGAGACTATCTCCTAGATATAACATGGGATCTATGATCACAAGTGATCTCAAGCTAACCCTTGAACTTAGCATGACTTCAACATAAGAAACATGATAAATTAAACATAGCAGAAGCATACTGAAATTAGCAGCACCAAATCTATATAATAATTGAGTCTAAGAATGACATTCTGAATCACTAAATACTATTGTCTATCTATGTCTGAAAAGTCTCTAAACTGATAAGATGAGTTGTTGGGACAAAATCCCCAGGTAACTCCAAATACTGAAAGGAAAATATAAAGCTATACAAAACTCACAAACAACCCTCGAATGATGAGGACTCACCAACTCTAACTGAAAATCATACTGGATCTAGCCACGAGTCTGGGACCGAGCGCCTGAATCTACATCATGATAATATGCGGCATAAAGAGGTATGCAATCAGTACTATATAATGTACTGGGTATGTGAGATATGCATGAATCCTGATAAAACATACTTAAAACGTGTTTGGGATTAAAATCATGTAATAGTGGTAAAATTATAATATAATAACTCAAAGCAATATCGTAAGCTAAAAGAATGTTTATAATCATAAAGCATAAGTAGTAAGTTTGAGACATGAAAGTTAAGAGTCATGTACATTCAAATACTTAAAGTAATTTCTGTGGGAGTTTCTCGTAACTGACATACACCATGTGAGTTATATGGAATTAAACTTTTGTACCCTAGTTGGTAGAGCTATCTTGTACCTTTCCAGAGTACTAGACCATGTTTAGAGTGGAACCACTATCATGTGCACATTAGGCTAAATAACCTATGCTGGCAACATAGTTTTAGACTTGGGTTATCTGGAATCCTTGTCAGCTCTATGCTAAATACTACTATAATGACCCTTCCAGTTATTTTCACATTTTTGCCTTCTTTGTACTGTTAGAGCTTGCTTGTAGTGGCCCTAAGTAATTTATGACTTGCTGTTACTAGTGGTTTGGTGCCCGGGCCATTCATTTAGTCTTTATGGCCATTTTCCTATTTTAAAGATTTAACTTAGAAAATCATTGACTTTAGACAACATTCTTAGATATCGTACACAAAATTTAATTCTGATAGTTTCGTTAGATCTGGATCATGGATTTTGGTCTAACTGGACCCTTGGTCGGGGCCTAGGAGCTTTCGGTTTGGTTTTATATCACTCTGTGGGATTTCAGGTCAGTTGAACTTTAAAGTTTGACTCTGGTCAACATTTGAAAAAGACGGCCTTGGATGTAAATTTTGTCAACAGTGTTACCTCTTGAATATTGACTTTGGCCTAGAGGGACCTTTAGTTCGGGTCCCGAAGCTTTCAGACTCATTTTGTGTTATTGGGTTCCGTTTTGGGTAAAGGTTGGTTTTTGGGTGTTGGGCCAAATTTTTGCTAAATCGACATTTGTTGGAAGGTTTGTCGATTCTATTGAGTCTAAAATTCCATTTCTGGTAGGGTAGCATAGTTTGTTTGCATTTGCAAGACCCGAGATGAATCCCGAGGGTCCATCTGATGATATTTTTGCCTTGCCTAGTTTGCTAGTGGCTTATTACTGGTATATCACAAGCCAAGCCTTCACCCACACGGTGGGCAGGTTGCATGCGTGTAAAGGTGCCGGCCAACATGACTCATTGCTCTTCTCCTACACAGCAGCTAGGCTGCATGCACATGCTCGCACGCGGTGGCCAACCCACGTGCATGCAGGCTTGGCACCTGGCCTAGCCTCCACTGCCCTTCGCATGTGCATGCGCCTGGCTGCATGCATGAGGCCATGCACCCAGGTATTCTCCACGTGCACATAGGCAGCACCTGGAAGACTTTATTTAGCTTCTTCTACTTCATTCTTTTCAAACCCCAAACACGAACTTCTTCATTGTTCTTGAGCTCAAAGCTTCAACTTCTGTGTGGGAGCATTCTAAAGTGTTGGGGGATTATTTATTTGTCCATGATTGATTCAATGTAGTAAATTGTAAGTTCTAAACTTTTAAATTTCGTTAATTCTTTATTTTGATTCTTAATTATTCTTGAGGGTATATGGGTTATTTTAGGCCCTTCCCTTGTATGTTTTTCACTTAATTTTTGAGCATGTGTTCTTAGACGTGTTGGAAACATCTTGGTAACTTTCATTTTCGGGTTTAGGTCATGGGGCCTACGAGCCTATTTCTTACTTGAATTTTGACCCCGCTAAATTATTAGCAATATGGTCATGGGAACATCTTGTGTTCTTGATAGTTTTATTTTTATTTGGGGCTTCTCAGAGCAGTTCGGGCTTGGACAACGTCTTTTCTGCGGCTTGTGTTCTAACGTCAGGCAGGCTATGGGTTACCTATCATAGACTTGGTTTATATAGAATGTAATTACACTATTTAGCTCATATTTGGGTTTGGATTTCTAGTTTGGAACTCCAGAGCTTGTCCATTTCCTTTATGTTCGTTCTTGCTTCTCCTTTTTAGTATTCGATGTAGTACGATAGTATTACCCCTTACAACCCTGAGTGGCCTTTGCTTATGCCTCTGGCCCATAGTTTGGAGGATATTTGGGAAGTGTCCATAAGTCCTAGACATTAATTTGTGAGTATGAGCTGGTTATCTGTATTGTAGAGCAAATTGAGCATGTGCAGGACCGATAGGTTGATTGTGAGTTGTTGAGCTATTAATTGTATCTGAGCATCACATCATCATGAAATGAGTTTTATGCATCGATTTATTACTACTACAAGGCTGCAGGTCTAACTATCACTGGTGTTCTAAACCTTGCATGTCCTCGAAGGCCCATTTTCAGTTATAAATTACTATAAATGGATATAAAATTAGTTTTATGGATTTTCTTGTGATAAAAAAGATTATGTGATGATTTTATCACTGATTTTGAGATGATACTAGACTCAACTGGGCTGAAGTGCTAGACATGATTTTATTATTGATTTGAGATGATACTAAACTCGGCTGGGCTGGAGTACTAGACATGATTTATTATTGATTTACACCCGGATAGATTCTGAGAAGGTATGATGAGATCTTGAGAGTTTGTATGCTATCGTGGAGACCTCCATGGATCTTACCGATATTGACTAGAGGATATCAACTGAGAGTGCCGAAGGAGGGGTCGAGGAAGCCTTCCATGGGTCCTACCTACTGGGCCTATAGGCACAGGAAGAGGTGCATACGGTACCATTGGCGTGGTATAGCATATAATTCATGTTTGCACAGTTCCACCCTTGTTTGCTGTTTGCTGAGTGTACACTCTGGTAGTATGGGATGCCGGAGGGTTGTTTTCACTTGTATGTATTCCTTGAGTGTATAGGTGCCCATTGGGATCGTAGGTATAATAGCTTACTTACTCTTATTGTAGTTACTTACTCATTTACTTATGATCATCCTTATCTTGTGAGTGGTATTGTTAGCATGCTTATGTTTAGTTACCTTTCTTTCCTTCTCATTATTTGAGATTACTGGTACACTATTATGTTCTTTAACTTTTCTTTTATTTATTGTTATTGCAAGGACCCATGTATTTTTTCTACTCTTTCATCTGTGTTCTGTGATACATCTTTTCTGGCTAGCTTAGTTCACTTGTACTCTGTAATGACTTCTATCTGTGGTTAGCTTCAGTGTGTTTTACTCTGTTTGCTTCTGTGACCCTGTTCTATCATTATCTTTTATGTACTGCTCTTATATCTTATATATGCCATGTAGGCCTATGATGTCTACTAGTACCTGTTGATTTACAATTGGTGCTCATACTACACTTCTGTATCTCCCTGGTGCAGATTCTAGTGTGGGCCCATTGTCATTGACATGTGGAGACTCATGTAGCGCTTTTGGATATTCGAGACATAGGGTGAGCTTTTGACGATCGGGGCTTTCCCATATCTCTTATTTTAGTAATGTTTACTCTTTTATATATTCAGATACAGTTGTATATTTTCATTTTTACTCCCTTATACTCTGTATACTAAGATACCAGGTCGTGAGATTGAGTAGATTCCTATTTATATATTCTATTTTTTCCCTTTTTAGGCCTTCTTTTTATTCTTCTGCTTATTATTCTTCCTTGTACGTGCTTTGCTTTGATTGTGGCCCATTACTAACCATTCTGATCTACGGGGATTGGTACACTAATAATGCTGAAGTAACACTCTCCATACCAAGGTTAAGGCGATCATTTAGCAAAACAAAATTTATAAACTCGATGAGAGTCGGGGTCGATCCCACAGAGAAATGTTATAATTGACTATAAGATTGTCGTGTATTAATCACCAATAGAGTCAATGTTCAAACAAAAATAAAAGTAAAAAGGGGGGAAATCAGGGAATTGGGAAATCTATCACAATTCGTATTTCAACTTAAAAACGTAAAGAAAAAACATATTTGTATCAAGAGAGAGGACCACTGGGGTATGTTTCTGATGGGGCTTAATCATGGGTTAAGGTACTCGCTTAATTTTGTGAATTCTCATTAAATGACATGGATATCATTAGTTTTAATTATGAATGCCAATCTTTGAATCCAACAATAATATATTCGATGGTCTTTGTTCAAGCACCATGCTTTCAAAAATAACCAACAAATTTTAGGCTTGGGGAAGTCACACTATTTCTAGCTTTGACTCTTAAATGAGATTTTTCGACGATAGAACTATTTCTAGCCTCAATCTAGGTGGAAATCCCAAGTACCCACTAGTGAATTCTCATCCGAAATTATGAACCTCTTTCTCAAGCAAGAACACAATCAAGTAATTTCAATCAATGTTTGCAACCATTAATTTTAGAGTTAAAATATGGAGAATTCACTAGACCCATATCAATTTAGTAATTATAAGCACAATTAAACAAGAGTCGTACCCAATTTCAAACACCCATCATCAACACACCCATAGACAAGGAGACTTAGCCACTCATGCTAAAGGAACAAGAAAAAATACCAAATGGGTAATTCCCTTTCATTAATGAAAGAAGATTCCAATATCAAAGCTCAATTTACAAAACTATGGTGAATCCAAGATTGAAGATGGAGAGAATGGAGTGAAACCCTTTATCTTTCCATGGGAGAGAAAACTTGTTCAATACTGAAAAACTATTCAAAACATCCAAAAAAAACTCTGAAATGCCTAAATTGGGTTTTAGAATATTTCTAATTCATCAAATAAAAGTGGAAAAAAATGCCCCTCGAGAGCTGTGCGCCGCAACGTGCGTTTCACACGTCTCTTTGTGTGCATCGCACTGCTCCATCTTCAGTAGACCAGTGACTCCAACTGAACTTTAGGTGTTGTGCAAAATGGGGTGCGGATCGCACCAGGCATTGTGCGTGTCGCACAGCGGCCGCACCTCTTAGAAAATTCTTCTTCATCACTTGATCTTCATGCAGAGGGAGGTGTGTACCACAACAAACATTGTGCATGTTGCATGGTGTCCACACTTCTCGGCAAAATCTCCTTATCTTTTGATCAACTTCACACTTCAACTCCTTTTGAGCTTTTTTGGGTCCAATTCGTTATTTTCTACTTTAGACCAAGAGTATATGCATTCATATAAATAAAGGTTGTAAGAACTTCTAAATCTTATCAAAACATAGCAATAATTCATGATTAAAGTCTCAATAAGTTGGTAGATTACCGACTTATCAAACCCTCAAACTTGAACTATTGCTTGTCCTCAAGAAATATACTCACAAGGTAAGGAATGAATTATGCTCTAAAACTCAATCAAGGCACAAACGATTAATCTATTATAAAAAACTAAGAAAAATAACAGACAAAAAGACTCAACTATAATGCTTATCTAAATTTGGACCACGACATTCTCAAGGCAATTGATCATTTCAAAACATTCATCAAAAAGACTTTATTTCTCGCTTAGGGGAATTTGCCATTCAAAACAAGATTAAACTTTGATAACACTCAAATACACTCTTCCAGTGGAGGTTATTGCAATCATCAGAGCAAAAACACATTTATATTCCCAACGGGAATCGGGGTCGATCCCACAGAGAAAAATCTAATCGCGATTGAGATAGTAAAGAATGAAAGAAGAGTATTCAAGTTCAAGAAACAAAGTAAGTAAATATGATTGGGGGTTTGTAGTAAAAAACACGAGCGATGTTGCAATTGCGAGATCACAAGAGAGATTTGGGAATCGGTATTACTTCAAATCCATACGATCCATTACAAGTTTACCAAATACAAACTAGATTAATCATGGGTCAAATGAAACAAGCCTTGGAAGTATCAATAATTTACCAACATCTTTCGACCATCGACAAATATACCTCAACAAGTTCTCTCGAACCCAGCTAAGCGTTAACAAAGCGCTTCCAATTATGGCAATACTAGAATTACTATTTCTAGCTAATTTCTTAAATGAGCGTTAGATCCTCAAGTTAGTGCTAATCAATCTTTCCCCACCTTAATTCACTCTTTCAATCCAAATCAAAGTAAAGAGGGAAAGTCCAAGGGTCGATTACTCCTTTTAGATTCAATTCAAGCACAAAATTAATTGAGATTCAAAGACCCAATTCATAAACTAGAAAATATTTAATAAATTGTAAAAGCACAAGATAAGAAATCACACCCAAATATTGTTTATATCTAACACAATATACAAATCTCAAATCAACAAACACACCAATAGATTAGCAATACAAAGAAAGAGTTGACGAAATGAACTAACGATTTTACAATAAAAGCTTCCAATCTTTACTCCTATGGTGTTGGAGGATGAACTTTCTCCCCAAGCTATCCCTAAGTCTTTCATTCTAAGACTAAGGATGAATTGGTTGAAGAACAATAGTGAATAATCCAGAATATCCTAAAAAATGGCTGAGAAGAGTTTTTATGTGGATTGGGGTTTCCAAAAATGTGAAATTCCAATACTACCCAGATACTTCCTCTTTTCCTCTTTGCCTATGCGGTAGGTTTATTGCATACGCGAAGTGTCTTCATCTGGTTGACTTTCACATATGCAGTCAGTTTAATGTGTGCGTAGAGCTCTTCCTTGGGTGACCATCGCATGCACATGTGGGACACCTCATGTGCATAGGAATATCTAGCTGCCAGTTAGTTATTTCTCCGAATAGATCCATTTTTATTTGTTTTCATCCGAATTCTTCCCGAACACTTGTAAAACACAAAAACCCTACAAAATAGAAGTAATCCGTGTCAATTGCACTATTCTTCCACTTTATACTAGTAAAAGCATCAGATTAAAAGATAAATAAATAGGTAGAATACCAACTTATCAAACGCCCCAAACATGAACTATTGCTTGTCCTCAAGCAACTCAAAATTCTAATCCTAGAGACACACACAAGTGCAATGACTTCACTTACAAATCAAGGAGAATCCATTTCAAGCACCAAGCAATACTTTGGTTGGTACTAATGATTAGTCAATTTCCTGATAACTTAATATAAGCACTCCCCTCTATTCAAAACACAATTCAAGGATGCAATGAAACTACAAGAACATCTAATTGACAACAACCAATTTCCAAGAAGTGACTCAAACCACTAGTTTACCAAAACATGCTCATTTGACTCATTTTCAAAATTTATCAATCGCATGTCACGACCCGATTTCTCGGTCATGATGGCACCTACAACCCCCCAATAGGCAAACCAATCCCCGTAGCACAGAACGGTTAGTACTGGGCTATCTTCTAACAGTTTAAGCGGAAGATTCGATACATAAGTGGAAGCAAAGGCATAATGAGAAGAAAATAGATACAAGAGAGATATAAACAAGCGGAATCTAAACCAACCCAAAACCTGGTATCAAAGCGTATAAGAGCCGAACTACATAAGGAGTACAAAGGTCCAAAAGTCATTTATACACAATATCTCTGAAACTATAAGAGTACAAAATACACCAAGGATATCTGAAGTCGAGATCTGAACGCCAAGAGCTCACCGTCAGCCTAGATGATCAAAAAACTACACCCCGCACGAGTCCAGAACGCGCTAACGATGATGGCCCATGCTAGGAACTGCACCAGAGGACACAGAGGGTAGGGTGAGCACCAAATGCAAAGCATAAGGAGCCCAGTAGTTATCATAGGCCGACTGGGCACATATAAAGTAAAAGAGCAATAGCATGCAGAGTAGGAACAAACAATCACAAAATTCAACGATAAGCACACAGGAGCTAGCCCAAAGGGAAGACAATAGAAACAACATATAGAATATATACACACAATAGGCAAAAGTGAAAGTAAGGTCAACGCACCTAAGATCCTTGCAAAAATAGTATATATATAAGAATAAGTTCTAGAAATGGGTGGTATATCGGTACCCTCAAGTATAAGTAAAAAGGGAGAGAAAAATAAAGGTAGACATGCTCGACATACAAGAATTAATACCCAATCAAGTCATACAAAACTCAATCCAGGAACTCACCACCTCACAGTAATCATGTTCATACTCAACTGTAACAGGGAACAATATCATAATAAAGTAACAAGAGTCTACCTACATTCCCTCGGTCGCCCATACAACCGAGGAATACAATCAAGTGAAACCCTCCGACATCCCATACTATCGGAGTGTACAATCAACAAATAGCAAACAAGGGTGGTATCTCAAACAATGGATGATATGATGCATGAAAACCTTGGGGTGAAATAGAACCTCTATATGTACCTCATCCGGTGCCGATCTGGCCCAGCAGGCAGGTTCCATGGAAGGACACAACCCGTATACCTCTACTCTACTGTATACCCTTCCCTCCAGCAAATGAAGCCTGAAGCCTCAAGCCCAGAGAGGTAAGGTCCATGGATGTCTCGGACCCCATACTAAAACTTAAAATCAAAATGTGTCCTCCGAAATCGAGTCCGAGTTCAAGCTGGTGGCTAAGTCCAAAATATGCATGCTTAGACCCCATCTAGGACTAAAACAGTTAAAAAAGATGTCTCAAAAACCCTTCCAAGGGTGCCCGGGCACAACTGGGTCTAAAAATGTAGTAAAACATCTTAGATGCTCGACCTGGCCGAGCCGGATATCATTTCAAATCAGTATGGAAACTCAGCTAGCACTCCGACCCGGTCGAGTCTAGCAATAGTATTAAATCATGATAAAACCATACCTTTAACCTTCTTTTACCCCAAGAAGATCCACGTATCAAGTCAAATCATTTCCAAATCCAATTTTATCAAAAACGGTCCCCCGAGGCCATAGGTTTAGAAAATCAGTTTTCGTAGGCCCGAAGCCAAAAACCATAATAAAATGTAGAAAAACCTCCTTATATGCATGGAAATGATATGATCAACCCAAATAGCTACCCGACAACTCACAATAAACCTAATAGCCCTGCACATGCTCCAAAGATACTCAGCAAGCATAACCAGCCTAGAAGGATATTTCTATGTTTGGGACTCGCGGACATTTCCAATAATCCCACCTTCTATGTTCCAGAGTCAACAAGACCTCACGGGGTCACAAGGATAATAAATATATCAACTAATCGGAATACTACACACAATGGAGGAAAGAAATAGGATGAATTATGGAAAATCGGTCAAGGTCTGTGATACCAACCTAATAACCCAACCCAAGGATGCCAACTAGTACAATTTTACCCGATATATGCGAAGTATAGGGAGTTAAGCCGTAACCTACCTGTTGTCCAATGACAAGCTGCGAGAATGACGATATCTAAGGCCGAGCTACTCAGAGAAGATCCAAACGAGAATCAAACTATCAATTTCATGAATAAAATGTTAAGACAAGTCTAATGATACCCATATTGCTATAATTATAGCCGGGTTGATTCTGGGTCAAAAGCAGGCTCGCAACCCGAAACCAAAAACGAAAAGAACCATGATGACCCCAACGAGGAAAAGAAGGCATGCTCCAAATTTGAGCATAATTGGACAAGGGAAGGGCACCAAAACAGCCTGCCCAAGTTGGGAATTAAAGAATAGAAATTTCGAAAATAAAAATGGAAATTGGGCAAGAATTACTTACCAAAACGATGGAAAATCTGACCAAGACGGACAAAACTTCACACCCACGAACATGCACAAGCTTAGGGGGAAGAATATATCACAAATCCAAGCTTTGGATGAGCATCAATGGAGGAATTAAGAGAATAACCGAAGAAGGCAAGTTGGGGAAGATGACTTACCACGAGGCGAAGAACTACGGATAATCGACTAACAAATAATTCCCCAAGGTTTAGAACTAAATTGGAGAAAAATGGTGGAGATAATTTTTGAGTTTTTGAGTGAGAAATGTGAGGAGAAGGGTTAGAAAAAACGAAATGACAGCAATAAATAGTTGTTGTCCCCAACTAATTTTCTACACTTTTTAGAAAACTTGACGGGATAGTTTGGGCACAATCGAAAACCGATATTCAAAAACTAATAGTGCTAATAGAGTGGAAACGACGTTACGGACTCAATGGAATCGATGAAACTTCCATACGAGGTCGTTTCAGAGAAATGTTGACCCAATTAACCACTAACGAAAAGGAACTCAAAGGCTCTAAAAGAGTCTGACTCACCCAGAACCCGAACCAACCATCTTCCTAGCCCAAACTCAACATTCCGGAGGTGATGGAATAGTCAGATTTTTAATCAAACATTCCGACCATCGAAAGTCACCCGAAGTTATACTTTCAGCTCCAAATGGCCTGAAAACTGAGAAAACCACACAAAACCCACACCGGAAGATCTCAGGCCTCAACTAAAGGTCTAACTAGACCAAACTCATCACTCAGGAGCTAATAGAACTGTAAGAATTCAATTCCGAGCATGTTAGCTAATAATATTGACTAAAGTCAACGTTATTCTATGTTTAAAGCTCTAAAACAGGCGAACGACTAAATGAATGACTAGGGAACCAAACTACCGTTCCCAGCAAGCCATAAATCACTTGGGGCCACTATAGGAAGGCTCTAACAGTGCTATAAATGCGATAATGAGAAGATGACCGGAAGGGTCATCACAACATCTACTACTAAAAAACTTTTGTCCTCGAAAGTCAAGAAGAAGGGAGTACCTGAAGGCTCAAAAAACTGCGGATACTGAGCACGCAACTCACTCTCGGTATCCAAGGTAGCCTCCTCGACAAGATGATGCCTCCACTGCACTTTCACAACAGGAATATCCCTAGATCTCAATCTCCAGATATCTCTATCCAGAATAGTTATCGGCTCCTCAACAAATGATAAACTCTCATCCAACTGAACTGAATCCCAATGCAACACATGAGACTCATCAGGCACATACCGACGAAATATCGAAACATGGAAAACTGGGTGAACAGCTAAAAACATCGGAGGCAAGTCTAACATGTAGGAAACACTACCAACCCTCTGTAGAATCTCGAATGACCCAAAAACCTGGGGCTAAGCTTTCCCCACCGACCAAATCTCATCATGCCCTTCTCGGGCGATACTCGGAGGAAAACCAGATCACCAACACTGAACTCCAAGGCACGAAGTCTACAATTAGTGTAGCTCTTCTGCCTACTCTAGGCTGCTCTAAGTTTGTCCTGGATCAGACGGACTTGGTCCAAAGAATCTGTAAGTAAATATGTACCCTGCGATCTGAACTCCAACCCATCAAACCAACTGATGGGCAATCTGCAACGCCTACCATACAAAGTCTCAAAAGTTGCCATGCCAATGCTCGAATGAAAGCTATTATTATATGCAAGCTCAGCCAATGGCACAAACTGATCCCATGAACCTCCAAAGTCAAGAACATAATCTCGAAGCATGTCCTCCAGGATCTGAATAGTTCTCTCGGATTGGCCATCTGTCTGAGGGTTGAAAGTAGTACTAAGATGAACCTTCGTACCCAAATCCCTCAGTATAGCTCTCCAGAACGGGGGTGTGAACTGAGTTCCATGATGTGAAATGATAGAAGCTGGGACCCCGTGCAACTGTACAATTTCACGAATTTAGATCTGAGCTAACCTCTCTGCCCCGTAGGAAGTCTGAACCGGCAATGTACTGACTTAGTCAGCCTATCAACGATCACCCAAATGGAGTCAAACCCCTGAGTAGTACGAGTCAAACCAATCACAAAGTCCATAGTAATACCTTTCTACTTCCACTCAGGAATGGGAAGTCGCTGTATCAAACCACCCAGTCTCATATGCTCGAACTTCACCTGTTGACAGTTTAAGCACCGATATATGAACTCTACCACACCCTACATCATACCAATCCACTAGTAAAGCTGTCTCAGGTCTCTATACATCTTTGTTGTGCCAGGATGGATAGAGTATCTGCAACAATATGCCCCATAGAGTATCAACTGTATCAAATCACCAACTCTCAAAACACAAAGTCGACCCTCAAACCTCAGTATCCCATTAAAACCAAAGGTAGCTTGGCTGGACTCACCCCGAACCACCTGATCAGGAAGGTCATACAAACTCTGATCCTCCAACTGTCAGCTCTGAATCTGATCAACTAGAGTATAACAAACCTCAACACTAGCAAAAACTCTGTTGGGATCTGATAAGTCAAGCCTAACCAAACGGTTAGCCAAGGACTAGATGTCCAAGGCCAACGATCCCTCAAAAGCTAAATGTGAAGCTAGGCTGCCCATACTCTCTGCCTTCTGACTTAAGGCATCCGCTAACACGTTTGCCTTGCCCGGATGGTATAAAATAGTGAAATCATAGTCCTTCAGCAACTCAATCCATCTCTTCTGTCTAGAAATCATCTTGTGCTAACTCATAATGTACTGAAGACTACGATGGTCAATGAATATCTCACAATAAACTCTATATAGATAGTGCCTCTAGATCTTGAGCGCGAAGACTATTGCCTCCAACTCTAAGTCATAAGTGGGTAGTTGTGCTCGTGAACCTTTAGCTGCCTCGACGCATATGCTATCACTCGACCCTGTTACATCAACAAATAACCAAGACCGACCTCTAAAGCATCACAATACACGGAGAAACTCTAACCCTCAACCGGCAAAGTCAAAACTGGAGCTGAAGTTAATAAGGCCTTAAGCCTCTTGAATCTATCCTCGCACTAATCAAACCACTGAAATGGAACATCTTTCCTAGTCAGCATAGTCAAGGGTGCTTCAATGGAAGAAAATCCTTCAATGAGCCATCTGTAATACCCATCTAACCCAACAAAGCTGTGAACCTCGGTAGAAGTAGTAGGTCTAGGCCAATCATGAACCACAAAAATATTACCTGGATCAACCCCAATCCCATTCTTAGACACCACGTGTCCTAGGAATGCAATTGACTCTAGCAAAAACTCACACTTTGAGAACTTTGCATAAAGTCGATGATCTCTCAAAGTCTGAAGTGCAATCCTCAAGTGCTTCTCATGCTCGTATCTACTCCGGGAGTATACCAGAATTTAATCAATGAAGACTATCATGAACAGATCCAGGTACGGGCTAAGCACCCTATGCATCAAGTCCATGAAGGCTGCAGGGGCATAAGTCAACCCAAAGGACATAACCAGGAACTCGTAGTGGTCGTAACGTGTCCTGATATTTTCTTAGGTATGTCCTATGCCCTAATCCTCAACTGATGGTAGCCGGACCTCAAATCAATCTTAGAAAACATGGTGGAACCCTGAAGCTGATCAAATAAGTCATTAATCCTGAGCATCGAATACCTATTCTTCACAGTCACCTTATTCAGCTACCGATAATCATTACACATTTGCATTGACCCATCCTTCTTCTTTACGAAGAGAACAAGAGCACCCCAAGGAGACACACTCGGTCTAATAAACCTCTTAGCTAACAAATCCTAGAGCTGCTCCTTAAGCTCTCTCAACTCAACAGGAGCCATACGGTTGGGAGAAATAGAAATAGGCCTGGTGCCTGTATCTAACTCAATGGAGAAATCAATATCCCTTTCAGGTGGAAGGCCTGGTAGGTCAGTAGGAAACACATCTAGGAAGTCTCTAACAACAGGAACAGACTCAAGAGACGTACAATCAACACTAGCATCTCGAACATATGCTAGATAAGCTAAATACCCACGGTATATCATCTTGCTAGCTCGAAGACAACAAATGATTCCAGACGGTGCATGGCTAACACAACCATGCCACACAACCAAGGATACACCGAGCACGACTATAGTAATGCTCTTGGCATAGCAATCCAAAACCGCACAGTGAGAGGATAACCAGTCCATGCCCAGTATCACATTAAAATACAACATATCAAGTATCATGAAGTCAGTCAAATATCCAAATCACCAACAGATATCACACAGGATCTCACAATCTGATCCACTACTAAAGAATTTCCTACTGGGGTTAAAATAGAAACAGGCACAGACAATGGTTAACTAGCCAACCCCAAACAAGGAAAAAAGTAGGCAGATATATATGAACAAGTGGATCCAGGATCAAACAAGGCATAAACTAGCTGACGACATACAAAAATCGTACCTGTGATCATGGCATCCGAGGCCTGTGCCTCAAATATCCCAGGGACCGCATAGAACTGATGATGACCTCCACCTGCCAGACCGCCATCCCTACCACCTTCTCTGCCACGTGGTGAACCACCCCTAGCCATACCACCACCCCCTCTAGCCGGAGGCTGAACTGCTCGCAGTGGCTCGGCTGGCTGAACTGTAACCTGCTGGGGGCAATCTCTAGAAGAGTGACCAACCACACCACAAGTATAGCAAGCCCCTGATGACCTACTCGCTTGAGATGAACTAGCAGAACCCGAATGGCCACCATGGCCTGATGCCCCAGAATTTGTACCTCTTGATGGCTGACCACTGTGACCTTGCTGACTGCCCTGACCCTGCTTAAACTGAGAACTAGAAGCCTGAAGTGACGTCTGTACTGGTCGGCTAGACTGACCCTGATGCTTCTGCGGGTGATAACTTCAGCCCCACTGGCCTGAACCTCTACCATTATGCCTAGAACCACTATAACCACCCTTATGTCGAGGCCTCTTATCTCTGGCCTTGGTGTCATGATGATGCAAATCTCAACTATACGAGTATAGTCTGAAATAGACTGGAATGACCGATCGCTAGCTACCAGTATCTCGGCAGGCTCTCTGAACTCACAGTAGGCATAATCATGGCTCTAAACAAAGCAAGCTGATGGAATTGTGTCTCATACTCTGTGACGATCATGGTATCCTGAGAAAGTCTAGTGAAATCCTCTCTCCGACGCTCTCGGTCGCTCTGTGGCAAGAACTAGGCCATACAGGCCTCATAAAACTCAGACCAGGTGAAGGGAGGTGATGTAGAAGGCCTGAAAGCAACTTGTGCCCTCCACCATAACTTCGTTAGACCCTCTAGATGATATGAAGTGTAGCCAACCCCATGAGTCCCCATTATGCCCAAATGGTGCAACATCTCCTCGCAGGTAGTGATAAGGTAATGTGGGTCCTGACCCGATGTACCAGCGAATCTCGGCTGTGCCAATCTCAAAAACCTACCCAAGGCCTTTTGCTCCATCTCTGTCATAGTAGAGCAAGGAGCAAGAGGCTGGGCAACCGATGGAACTGGAACAACCTCAGCATAGGGAGCCATAGTAGCAAGCTACGCTTCTGAACTATGAACACCCAGGGTTACCCCCTGAGCAGATGTCTGCGCTGTCTCAGAAATACGCTCCCCAATCAAACCCAATAACTGAAGTAACAAAACCCAAATATCTGAAGACTGAGGTGGGGCTAAAGTTGGCATATAAATTGATACAGGAACTTGTACTGGAGCTGGTGGTGCCTGAGCTGTCCCTGGGTACACATGTTGCTGCTCTGGAGCTAACTCTGGCTCGTAGTCATACTCAGGCTCTATATCCACTCTAGCAGCTCTAGCAGGTACCGTACTCTGGGGCACCCTCGACCCCTACCACTACCCCTACGACCACCCCGGCCCCTAGCTAGAGTCAGAGGTGCAGGGGCAGGAGGCTCTCCTCTGCCAGAAGCTGAGGATCTTGTATGAACCATATGTAGAAGAGTGAACCAGAATAAGTGAGATTTTTAAAAACATTCAAGGATACTACCAGCGAATATCGGCGGTACCAATCTCAAAAACCTACCCAAGGCCTTTTGCTCCATCTCTGTCATAGTAGGGCAAGGAGCAAGAGGCTGGGCAACCGATGGAACTGGAACAACCTCAGCATAGGGAGCCATAGTAGCAAGCTACGCTCCTGAACTCTGAACACCCAAGGCTACCCCCTGAGTGGATGTCTGCGCTGTCTCAGAAAGACGCTCCCTAATCATACCCAATAACTGAAGTAACAAACCCCGAATATCTGAAGATTGAGCTGGGGCTAAAGCTGGCATAGAAACTGATGCTGGAACTGGTACTGGAGCTGGTGGTGCCTGGGCTGTCCCTGGGTACACATGTTGTTGCTCTGGAGCTAACTCTGGCTCGTAGTCATACTCAGGCTCTATATCCACTCTAGCAGCTCTAGCAGGTATCGTACTCTGGGGCACCCGCGACCCCTACCTCTACCCCTACGACCACCCCGGTCCCTAGCTAGAGTCAGAGGTGCAGGGGCAGGAGGCTCTCCTCTGCCAGAAGCTGAGGATCTTGTACGAACCATCTGCGGAAGAGTGAACCAGAATAACTGAGATTTTTAAAAACTTTCAAGGATACTACGCATGAGAGACAGACAAGAAAAGTCCAGTTTCCTATGATGTCACTATAGCCTCCCGAAGATTGAGCACGGACGCCTCTGCCCCGATCCGCAGGACTCTACTAGACATTAAATCATATACCAATGACACTGGTGAACCTAGGGCTCTGATACCAAGTTGTCACGACCTAATTTCTTGGTCATGATGGCACCTACAACCCCCTAGTAGGCGAAACAATCTCCGTAGCCCGGAATGGTTAGTAATGGGCTACCTTCTAATAGTGTAAGCAGAAGATTTGATACATAAGCGGAAGCAAGGGCATAATGAGAAGAAAATAGATACAAGAGAGATATAAACAAGCATAATCCAAACCAACCCAAAACCTGGTATCAAGCGTATAAGAGCTGAACTACAGCAGGAGTACAAAGGTCCAAAAGTCATATATACACAATGTCTCCAAAACTATAAGAATACAAAATACACCAAGGATAACTGAAGTCAAGCTCTGAATGCCAAGATCTCACCCTCAACCTGGATGATCCAAAAACTGCACCCCGCATGAGTCTCTGATGCGCTAACGGTGATGGCCCACGCTAGGATCTGCACCAAAAGATGCAGAGGGTAGGGTGAGCACTAAATGTGAAGTATAAGGTACTCAGTAGGTATCATAGGCTGACTGGGCACATATAAAGTAAAAAATATATAGCAGGCAGAGTAGGAACAAACAATCATAGAATTCAACTATAAGAACACAGGAGCTAGCCCCGAGGGAAGACAACATAAACAACATATAAGGCTAGCATATAGAATATATACACATAACAAGCACAGGTGAAAGTAAGGACAACGCACCTGGGATCCTTGCAAAAACTGTATCTATAAAAATAAGTTCTTGAAATGCGCGGTATACTTGTACCCTTAAGTATAAGGAAAAAGGGAGAGAGGAATAAAGTTAGACATGCTCGACATACAAGAATTAATACCCAATCAAGTCATATAAATCTCAATCCAGGAACTCACCACCTTATAGTAATCATGCTCATACTCAACCGTAACAGGGAACAATATCGTAATAAAGTAACAAGATTCTCCCTACAGTCCCTCGGCCGCCCATACAACCGAGGAACGCAATCAAGTGAAAACAAACCCTCCGACATGCCATACTACCGGAGTGTACAATCAACAAATAACAAACAAGGGTGGTATCTCAAACAATTGATGATATGATGCATGAAAACCTCGGGGTGAAATAGAACCTCTGTTTGTACCTCCAGTGTTGATTGGGCCCAACAGGCTGGTTCTATGGAAGGACAAAGCCCATATACATCTACTCCACCATATACCCTCCCCCCTGGCACACACAACCTAAAGCCTCAAGCCTACAGCGGCAAGGTCTATGAAGGTCCCGCACCCCATAATAAAACTCAGAATCAAAATGTATCCTCCGGAATTGAGTCCGGGTTCAAGCCGGTGGCTAAGTCTCAAATATGCATGCCTAAACCCTGTCTAGGACTAAAACAGTGAAAAAAGATGTCTCAAAAACCCTTCCAAGGGTGCACGGGCACAATTGGATCTAAAATAGTAGTAAAAACATCTCAGATGCTCAACCCGGCCGAGCCTAATATCATATCAAATCAGTAAGGAAATTCAAATAGCACTCCGACCCTGTCGAGTCTAGCAATAGTAGTAAATCATGATAAAACCATATCTTTAACCTTCTTTTACCCAAAGAAGATCCACATATTAAGTCAAATCATTTCAAAATACAATTTCATCGAAAATGGGCCCCCGGGGCCATGCAAGATTTAGAAAATCACTTTTCATAGGCCCAAAGCCAAAAACTATAATAAAACGTGGAAAAACCTGTTTATATGCATGGAATTGATATGATCAACCCAAATAGCTGCCGACAGCTCACAATCAACCTAATGGACCTGCACAGGCTCCGAAGCTACTCAGCAAGCATAACCAACATAGAAGGATATTTCTATGTCCGGGTCTCGCTGACATTCCCAATAATCCCACCTTTTATGTTCCAGAGTCAACAGGACCTAATGGGGTCACAAGGGTAATAAATATATCAACTAATAGGAATACTACACACAACGGAGGAAAGAAATAGGATGAATCATGAAAAAGCAGTCAAGGTATGTGGTACCATCCTAATAACACAACTCAAGGATGACAACTAGTAAAATTTTACCCAATATATGCAAAGTCTAGGGAGTTAAGTCGTAACCTACCTGTCGTCCGAAGACAAGCTGCGGGAATGATGATATCCGAGGCCGAGATGCTTCGAGAAGCTCCGAACGAGAATCAAACTATCAAAATTCATGAATAAAATATTAAGACGAGTCTAACGATACCCATATTGCTACAATTGTAGCCGGGTAGATATATAAGTCAAATTTGGGCCCGTAGGGCCTGCTACCCAAAACAAAAAATAAAAAGAACCAAGCTGACCCCAACGATGCCAAGAAGGCATGCTCCAAATTTGAGCACAATTAGATAAGGGAAAGGCACCAAAACAGCCCACCCAAGTTGGGGATTAAAGAATGAAAATTTCAAATATAAAAACGGAAATTGGGCAAGAATTACTTACCAAAACAATAGAAAATCATTCCAAGACGGATAAAACTTCACACCCACGAACATGAACAAGCTTAGGGGGTAGAATCTATCACAAAATCCAAGATTTTTGGATGAGCATCAATGGAGGAATGAAGAGAAAAACCAAAGAAGGCAAGTTGGGAAAGCTGACTTACCAAGAGGCGAAGAACTACGGATAATCGACGAACAAATAATTCTCCAAGGTTTTGAACTGAATTGGAGCAAAATGATGGAGAGAATTATGAGTTTTAGAGTGAGAAAAGTGAGGAGAAGGGCTGGAAAAAACTAAATGACAGCAATAAATAGATGCTGTCCGCAGCTGATTTTTTGCACTTTTTAGAAAACTCGACGAGGCATTCCGGGCACAATCGGAAACCAATATTGAAAAATCAATAGAGCTAATAGAGTGGAAACGACGTTCCGGACTCAACGGAATTGACAAAACTTCCATATTAGGTTGTTTCAGGGAAATGTTGACCCAAGTCAACACTAACAAAACGGAACTCAAAGGCTAAAAATAAGTCCGACTTACCTAGAACCCGAACCAACCATCTTACTATTCCAAACTCAACATTACGGAGCTGGTGGAATCATCAGATTTCGAATCTGACACTACGATCATTGAAAGTCGCCCGAAGTTACACTTTTAGCTCCAAATGGCATGAAAACTGAGAAAACCATACAAAACCCATGCTGAAAGTTCTCAGGCCTCAACTAAAGGTCCAACTAGACCAAACTCATCGCTCCGAAGCTAACAGAATTTTCAGAATTCAATTCTGAGCATGTTAGCTAAGAATGTTGACTAAAGTCAATGATATTCTAAGTTTAAAGATCTAAAACAGGCGAACGACTAAAATGACCAAATGAACGACCAGGGCACCAAACTACCGGTCCCAGCAAGCCATAAATGACTTGGGGTTGCTACAGAAAGGCTTTAACAGTGCAATAAATGTGAAAATGCAAAGATGACCAGAAAGGTCATCACATCGGACTAACTATCCTAATTTCCATGCCATCACAAGAACGAAAGTCCCAAAAACACATTATGTACAAAGACAATCACAAGGGACAAATGCACAAACACACACACTCACAAGGAATTTTAAGTACCAATAAGTATCAAACCATAAGCTTGCCCTTATTTTTATTTGGCACTAGCTCAAAAACAATCAGTCGGACATTTCAAAGGACTTTTCTAAGCTTGTAATGTAGGCTCGGGGAAGGGTAGGATACGCATATGGATACAAGTAACTATATCCTCCTCGACTCTACACAACTTTTTTAATTTGAAACCAAAGCCATTTCTTTTCATTTTGATTCAACACAAGGCACCATTTCATTTATTTTATTTGAAGCCCCAATTTTTATTATTCTAATCACCTTGGAGGATTTCTTTCTTTTCTTTCCTCTAGATTTTGTTTTCAAATTCTTCCTTCTTTTTGGCAATTCTTTTTAGGCATCGACCAATAAACTAAGATAATCTCATCTAGCACTCCTCCAAGGTACTTTTTGTCAAACCCCCAAACTTAGGCTTTTAGCATTGATTTCACACTTGTAGAGTTCAAGGAGGGACGGGTTTAAGAGAGGGATTCGTTTTCAAAATTGGTCAAGGCTTGTACCAAGGTTGCCAAAAAAGAGGTATTCGGCTAAAGAGGGGTGACTAATGATACAATTTAAGTGCAATGATGGCTTTTAAGGGTAAGTAGGCTTCAACAATCACAAAGAATGCCTAAAATCATTTCTCCAATGAATGCAATTGAGACTAGCATTAAACGACTAACCGTGCAAGTTCTAGTTAACACAAGTGAGTACAAGAATTATTCAACTAAACCTCACCACACACGACATATGAATCATTCAAGAAGGGTCAATTTTACTTCCTAAACAAGAACAAATATAGTCATATTCTACACTTCCAAATTATCAGCACTAATGCGTTAAGAGTCATAAAAAGATTAAAGGAGTTGTTTCAAACATCATTCTTTGCTATGCACTTTTCACAAAAAATTTCAGAAGGGTATGCCTATTTCACTTAGCATGCAAGACTAACTTCATTTGTACCAAACAAGTCAAAGCTCCCAATGTCTCAAAAGATGATTATTTTTCCCTTAAGAATAACGTCACTCAGTCTATCATTGGGCCAATTCATCTATTTTAATCGATATGGCTACTCAGAATTCACCAACATAAAAATCCTAATGCATAAGGCAAGTTCAATCTAGCCTGTCGGGTAATCAGACTTCCTCTAGCTCCAAAACATCCAAGAAAAGAAACTACTAAAGAAGCTAAGAGTAAAGAAAACTAAAGAACTAAACCATCAACTTTCTCCATGGCAACTCCCAAACCTGCCAAGGGCATATAACATCAAAACACACCCGATAAGGGCAGGCACACATATTCAAAATAAACAAAACACGCCCGGCAAGGGCATAAACAAACCCAGCAAGGGCACAATAATATCATACAATAAAACAAACTAAGCTAGATATAGTGCGGTCCAACACACCACCCCTAATTAAAATAGAGCAGTGCCCTTACTGCATCAAAATAAGAAATAAGTTTGAGGGGGCTCCCTTAAGAGACTCAATCTAAACTGGAGGAGCAGGGAAACTGAAGTCTCTCTACATCCTCATCCTCATCATCCTCTGCTCTACTCGACCCCCAAAAAGATTTCAATCTATCCATCATGTTGTTCAAGAAATTGATATTCTTCTTCTCATGCTCGCTAAATTTCCATTATCGTTTTTAACCTTTCCTTGCCTGCGACTCATGTGCTCCAATTGGGTATTCATCGCATTTATTTGCCAATTGATCAACTTCTACTCAGTGGACACTTTGGCAAAGGACGAGGGAGACTAAGTGCATGTGGGTGTGTTTGCTTCAGCTGAGCTAGTAGGAAGTCGAGCTAATAACTGCTGAACATGTGCATCCACTCCCTGAATCAGGATAGAGAGGTGGCGCATAATGTAGGGCCCAGACTATAGAGGTCACACATGATGAGATGACCCAAATACAGCCATGGAAGGGCCAGTGGGCTCAGTTGAAGTCTCTGGAAACTTCTCAAAGAATGGAAAAGCCACATCAATTTTTCTCTTCTTAAGCTTTACTTCTGTGCCCTTTTCAAAAATGGATGGATCAAGGCTGCTGGATTCTTCTCAATATCAGTTGGATGTTTTGACACCCCAGCAACATAGCACAATTGGGTAATCAAGGATGGAAAGAAAAGGCTTTTCAACCTCCCCATAGCTACCTCTTCCATCTGGTCCATTATATGGAGCCCAACATTCACATCTAACCGATTTATGATCCCTGGAATAATCAATGCCCGCTCAGGTATCACATCAGTATCATGAGTGGATGTCATGATCCTTGCATAGATAATCAAAAGCCATGACTAGGCTTCTGCAGTGAAATCATGTGAGTCAAACACCTTTTGCAAAGTTAACCAATTTGGAGTAACCCTATCATGCAACTTGTCAACCAACCATTGGCGTCCTTCTGCTTTTGTTTTTGTCAAATAAACCTGATTATCTGCATCTGGAAGGTTGTATAGTGCATTGATGATTTCAGTGTTGAAACTCACTTGGACACCCCAAACGGTTGTAAGTAACTTTTCTTTTACATTGGTGTTCGAAGCATTAGCATTGAACTATGTGACTATCGTGTGATTCACATTGACGGGTTGAGGAGCGAAACAAATCCACCTATGCTCCACCAATCTCCTATAGAATGACAGAATCTTACCTTCATCTTTGTCCATGTTGATGCCTATTTCCTTAACGATAGTTTTGGATAAGAGTTTATCATACCGACGCTCACAAGATGCCGCTAAGAATCTATCATGGTCATAATTTTCCTCTATTTCCACCTTTGGGATATTTTTAACTTCATTATCACTGCCATTGGAGGCCATTTTTAGGGTCAAAGTACCTACAAAACAAACCAACATGTTAAAAGTTTATTGGGACACTTAAGAATATGTGTTATGAAGCACTCAGGCCAAAGAGATTTGTTGAAAAAAATCCTGAAGCAGTATGTGCGAAGCTACTATTTTTGGCACCGTTGGGTATTCCTTCTTCGCGTATGTGGAAAGGCGGCTGTGCACGCGAAGAACAAAGTCATTTTTAGAAATGTTCCACTTCGTGTACGTGGTCGGGCTTTCGTGTACGCGGAGGTCATCACCTTCGCCCAGATCGATGATTTTTGAGTCATTTTTACAAACACCTGGCAGGCTCAATTTACCCAAGCTATTCACACTATATTTGGACCATTGTAAGTACACATTTTTGCTCAATTTTCACACATTTTTACCCAACTTCATTTAACTAGTACCCAACAATGCACACATAGTTTTCAACTCAAAAATCATAGTTTTCACCATTGGAATAAAACAAATATTGGAAAAGAAGAATAATTTACGACAAGATTCAGGTGGGGAAACCTCATACCTAATGGGTTGCAATTCGTATGGATGGAAAAATTGATGAACTTATTGTGTGCTTAAGGAAGAGGAGCACATTTTGTTTTGAGAAGGAAAGTTTGGGTCCTTTTTTTGATTTTGAACGGTTTAATACCTGGGGACTGCTGATAGTCCCACGCATGTGGCTGGTCTAGTGCATACGTGATAGTCTACTAATAGCTTGAACTTTGCAAATGTGGCTGGTCCACCGCGTACGCGGAGAAGTACCTTTGGACCAGATTTTCATTTTTTCTCCCAGCTTACTATTTTCTCATGCAAAATCAGGTGCGATGGGCAAAATGAGGGATGCGAAATGTACCACCTTTGCACAAGACAATTTTTTGCCTAGTTCACTGGTTACTCGTGCGATGGCATGTGCAATGGACACTCTTCCAGGTGTGAAACACATGTTTTTAGAGGTATTTTTGGTGCTTCTCAACACTTGGGTCCTCTTCTCATTCCTTTGGGCACCTAAAAACAAATAAAAAAGAAACAAAAAGTGAAGTAAAACATAAAGAATTTTTTTTCAAATGGTGGGTTGCCTCCCATAATACGCTCAATTTAACATCACAGCGCGACGCAAGATGTGTCACCATTTGGATCACCACTTAGAGGATTTGAACCTTCTACCCAATTTTAAATCAAACTTTTAGTGACAATCATGGGGTGAAGGTGAGAACAATACAAGGCTATTTTCTTGGTGTCGCATTTTGCACTTTTTCGCCTTCAAGTGATGAAGATCGTTTTGCCTTCTTTCAACAACAAACTTAAAATTGGATAAACCCTGATTCATCATCCTTCCCAGGTCCTCCATAAGCTTGATTACTTCGACTTTGGTCCATTCAACCAAACTTAAGATCGAAAGATGGTTGGAGTGAGATTTGTGCAGCTCCACCTTCAAACTTGTCTCATTCATAGCATCCTCACTTTCGAATGAACTAGAGACTTTTAAAATAAACTGTTGGACTTTGCATTACAACTCTAGAATCATTCATTTGATTTTGGCATCATGATTTATGTATGGGGTAGTTGGTTTCCACAACACCTTCTATTCATTAGCATCACTTATGTCCTCCTCTTCAATAGGGAACAAATCAAAACTACTACCCACAATTGTGCATATTTCAACATGAGCATTTATCGGTGTCCAAATTCTGGATAACAATTTCAAATAACCCTATTGTTTTACTTCTATTGGCATGCCTTTTCAACAATATCTCAAACATTAATAGCATTCTTTCACGTTGTTCCCCATAGGCTTCAAGTCGTTGAGCTCGATTTAACACCCATTCTTGGCTCTTAATCTCACCTAATTTAAGTTTTTCCTCTTGTTGGGGTTCAAGCACTACCAGTACAAACTCACTCTAGGGCGATTCCATATTTTTCAAGTTTTCATAATCATCCCCAAAGTGAATTTGATTGAGCTCAATGTTTGAGACATGTTTATGTGTTTGTCTTGGAGGGTCTTCTTCAGCAATTTGACCAAGAGGAGTAGACAAATCTGCCATAGGTTGCGTGGTACAATTTCTCTCCACTTCTTCCTTAGCTCTCGTGTCCACAAAGACTTGCTTTATGGACTTCACACCCTCCTCTAAGATATATTTCATGGTCAAGAGAGTTTGAAGAATGTCATATATACCTTCCGGATGGGTACCTTCCTTACCAAATTTATCAATAGGGGTAGACAAATCTGCCATGGATTGCGTGGCACGATTTCTCTCCACTTCTTCCTTAGCTGTTGCATCCATAAAGCCTTGGTTTATGGACTTCACACCCTCCTCTAGGATGTCTATCGAGGCCAAGATGGTTTGGATCTTTGCATGTATACCTTCCGGGTAGGTGCCTTCTTTACCAACTTGAGCAATAGGAGTGGACAAATCCACCATGGATTGTGTGGCACTATTTTTCTCCTCTTCCTCCTTAGCTCTAGCATTCAAGAAGTCCTGCTTTATGGAGTTCAATCCCTCCTCTATGCTATCTTGCTTGGCCAAGAGAGATTTGAGCTTGGCACATATGCCTTTTTTGCTTGCTAGGTTATGGTTCCTATTAAGATCACAAGCACCACTAGCAACATTGTTAGCATAAGAGGGGGGAGAAGGATGATCATTAGGGTAGTTGCTCCAATGTCCATCACGACCATCACACAAATAGAAATTACGCCCATCATAGGAGAGAGAAGGTGAATACCTCTCTCTCCTAGGGGTAATCTTACACTTTCTCCAAAGATGGGGTCCTCCACAATAATAACAAAGATCATTATAATAAGGGTTGCAATCACCAACACTTCTAACATTCCAGATGCCATAGAACTAATTAAGAAAATAAAACTTAAACAAAATAAAAACAAATATTCACAAATTTGAACTAGAGTAAGTAAACTCAAATTCTAAACTAACCCAATATGCCAAATTACTCTCTAGCAATGGTGCCATTTTTGATAATGCTCAAATACACTCTCTAAGTGGAGGTGCTTGTGATTGTCAGAACAAAACACATTTATATTCCCGATGGAGAATCGGGGTCGATCCCATAGAGAGTAATGTAATCACGATTGAGATAGTAAATAATTAAAGCAACTTATTCAAGTTCAAGAAAGAAAGTAATTAAAAATGATTTGTGGGTTTTGTAGTCGAAAACATGAGCGATGTTTCAATTGCGAGGTTGAATAACTCTTTCCAACGTAAGGATCGCAAGGGGGATTTGCGAGTGGGTATTATTTCAAATCCATACGATCCATTACAAGTTTACCAAATACAAACTAGATTAATCATGGGTCAAATGAAAATAGCTTTGGAAGTATCAATAATTTACCAATGTCTTTTGACCATTGACAAATATACCTCAACCACTTCTCTCGAACCCAATTAAGCGTTAATAATGCTCTTCCAATTATGGCAACACTAGAATTACTGGTTCTAGCTAATTCATTAAAGGAGGGTTAGATCCTCAAGTTAGTGCTAATAAATCTTGCCCCACCATAATTCACTCTTTCAAGCCAAATCAAAGTAAAGAGGGTAAGTCCAAAGGTCGATCACTCCCTTTAGATTCAATTCAAACAAAAGATTAATTAGAGATTCAAACACCCAGTTCATAAACTAGAAATATTTAATAAATTGTAAAAGCACAAGATAAGAAATCAGACCCAAATATTATTTATATCTAACACAATATCCAAATCTCAAATCAACCAACACACCAATAGATTTAGCAATACAAAGCAAAAGTTGAAGAAAGGAATTAAGGATTTTACAATAAAAGCTTTAAATCTTCACTCCAATGGTGTTGGAGGAAGAACTTGCTCCCCAAGCTAGCCCTAAGTTGTTCACTCTAAGACTAAGAATGAATTGGTTGAAGAACAATTTTGAATAATCCAGAATATCTGCAAAAACGTCTGATAAGTTTTTTTATGTGGATTGGTATTTCCAAAAATGTGAAATTCCTACACTGCCCAGCTGCTTCCATTTTTCCTCTTCGCCTATGCGGGAGTTTTATCACGTACATGAAGTGTCTTTGTCTGGTTGACCTTTGTGTATGTGGTCAGTTCAGTGCATGCACAGAGCTCTTCCTTGGGTGGTGTGATGACCCTTCCTATCATCTTCACGTTTATACAATCATTGTACTGTTAAAGCTTTCCTGTAGAGACCCAAAGTCATTTATGGCTTGCTGGGACTGGTAGTTTGGTTCTCTGGTCATTCGTTTGGTTGTTTTGTCTATTTGCCTATTTTAGAGCTTTAACTTAGAAAATCGTTGACTTTAGTCAAAATTCTTAGCTAACGTGCTTAGAATCAAATTCTGAAAGTCCCATTAGCTCTGGAGCATTGAGTTTGGTCTAGTTGGACCTTAAGTCAAGGCTTGAGAACTTCCATGTGGGTTTTGTGTAGCTTTTTATATTTTTAGGCCATTTGAAATTGAAAGTGTAACTTGGGTCAGCTTTCGATGATCGAAGTGTCAAATTTGAAATTCGACGATTTCATCAGCTCTGGAATGTTGAGTTAGGGTTGGGTAGGTGTGTGGTTCGAGTCTCAGGTGAGCCGGGCTCATTTTGGCTAGTTGGTTTGTTTTAGTTAGCATTGACTTGGGTCAACATTTCTCCAAAATGACCTTATATGGAAGTTTTGTCGATTCCATTGAGTCCTGAACGCCATTTCCACTGTGTTAGAATTATTGGTTTTTGAATATCGATTTTTGATTATTCCCCGAATGCCCCGTTAAATTTTTAAAAAGGTACAGATTTTGTTGTAGGTCAGTCTTTCAGCGTGAATGGCGCCAGCCTAGCGCGATTGCGCTCAGGCAGATTTTACTTGCCAGCGTGATTGCACAGTGGTAGCGCGATAGTGCATGGTCGTCCTTCAGCACGATGGCGCTGGTTTAGCACGATAGCGCCGACCAGCGACCATCAGTTATATAATTCATGGCATTTTGATCTTCTAGCCTTATTTCTTCATCCTTCCAAGTCTTAAACTCATTTTCCTCTCCACCAAGTTGCTTTAAACAGCTCCTAGACTTGGAATTGCATTATATTGAAGAAAAAATCTTGCTTCCTCAATTGGTTTGGTAAGTCTTCTTCCCCAATCTTTTCCCGTCTTCCTCCATTGTTGAACCTCCATGGTTATCACCCTAAAAGCTTGGTTTTCTTGAAGAATCTGCCTCTTTGGAGTTGCATGTCCCATAAATTCTGTGATTTCAGTTCCATAGCGTGGTGCTCTCGTTGTGGTAAGCCTTCCTTGCTCAATTTTTGATTTTTGTTCCTAAAATTCCAACTTTAAGCCCTCTCTTGAGTGGGCTATTTGGAGCCTTTTCCCTTGGCCAAAATTGCTCATTTTTGGAGCATGTCTTCTTGGCACCATTGTGGACATCATGCTTCCTTTTATTTTTGGAATTGGGTTGTGGGCCCTGTGGGCCCTCTTTTGACCAAAATTTCGACCCAGCTATAGTTGTAACATTATGGGTATCGTTAGACTTGTTTTAATGTATTATTTATGTTTTTGATAGTTTGATTATCATTCGGGATTTCTCAGAGCAATTCGGGCTTGGATATTGTTGTCCCAACAGCTTGTTGTCGGACGACAGGTAGGTTACGGTTTAAACCCTTTAGACTTCGCATATATAGGATAAAATTGTACTAATGGGAATCCTTGGGTTGGGTTTAATAGGTTGGTACCACAAACCTTGACCACTTATTCATGTTCGATTACCTTTCTTTCTATGATGTATGTAGTATTTGTTTTATACGCTCTATTTACCCTTATAGTCCTGTGTGGCCCTATATAGACTCTGGAACATAGATAGTAGGATATTGGGAATGCCCATGAGTCCCAAACATCGTTATTACTATTATAGAGCTAGCTATCTGTGTTGTAGACTAATAGGAGCCTTTGCAGGGCCGATAAATTGATTGTGAGCCGTTGGGCTATTGATTGTGATTGAGTATGCCATTATCATGCGTATAAAAGGATTTTCTTCATGATTTTACTATGTTTTTGGCTTTGGGCCTTCTATTGATGATTTCTAAACCTTGCATGGCCCGTGGTGCCCATTTTTGGTAAAATTGATTATGAATGGTTTGGTATCATCTTAATGGATCTTCTTGGGGTAAGAAAGGTTAAAAGGAAGAATGTTACATTTTCCTATTATTTGTAAGAATGGTTGGACCGAGGTGCTAGATTGACCCTGTCATGGATTAGAAATGATATTAGACTCGGTAAAGCAGAGCATCAGACTTGATTTACTACTGTTTTAGACTCGGATATGTCCGGTCACCCTTGAAGGGGGTTTATGAGACTTATTTAATTGATTTAGACCTAGATGGAATTCAGGCATGCATTTTGAGCATCTGAGTAGTAGTTTGGATCTGGTGGCACTCCGGACAATATTTTGAGGTTAAGGTGTAGTATGTGGTCTATGAGTAGGAATCCATGGACCCTATCATTCTGGACCAAGTGCTACGGACAAAATGGTGACCAGGGGTAGGGACGTATGGCAGAGTAGATGTACTCGAGAGAAGTCCTTCCATGGATCCCGCCTTTACTGAACCTTTGGGGCAACGGAGGGGGTAACATACTAACACTATGGTTACACTTAGGGCTTAATATCATATCATATCATTCATTTGCGTGAGGTTCCACCCTTATTTTCTATTTGTTAAGTGTACGCTCCGGTTGTATGGGTGGCCAGAGGGTTTATTTTCAGTTGATTGCATTTCTAGATTATATGGGTGGCCGGGGGAATGTAGTTAGACGCTTGTTACTTTATCACTATACTACACCTTGTCATGGTTATATATATGTGGGATTGGATACTGAGAGGTTGTTAGTTCTTGGCTTGAGTTTGGTATAATTAAGTTGGTTATTTATTCCTATTTTCCCGAGCATGCCTATATTTATTCTCCTCCTCCATTCCATTGTACTTGAGGTAACCGGCATATCGTCCACTTCTAAACTTACTATATAATTTTATTATGAGGATCCCATGTGCGCCATTTTTTACTTTCACCTATGCATGTTGTGTATATATTCTACTTAATAGCCTTGTATGTTGCTTTCTGTTGTCTTCCCTCTGGACTAGTTTCTGTGCACTTATTCGTTGCCTTCTATGACTATCTGTTTCTATTTTGTTTTTTAATGCTCTTTTATCTTATATGTTCCTAGTCGGCCTATGATACCTATTGGGTACCAGTTGCTTTACAATTGGTTCTCATACTACACTCTGCATCTTCTGGTGAGATCCTAGTATAGGACATAGCTGCTAGATCGCTGTGAGTCGTGCTTAGAGATTTTGGACTATCCAGACTGAGGGTGAGCTCTTTGCGACCGGAGCTTAGCTTTTAGTTTATCTTTTGCTTTATGTACTCTATTACTACTCAGAGACATTGTTGTATATATTATTTTGGATCCTTTCGTACTCCTTATATGTAGAATTAGATTTATACTATGATACCAGGTTTTGGATTTGGTTTAGCTTTTGCATATGTACGTATATATTCCTATTATCTATTTTCTCCATCTTGTTCCCTTGCTTCCTCTTAAATTGTTAGATAGTATCCCATTACTAACCGTTCTGGCCGACGGGGATTGGTTCACTTACTGGGGGTTGTAGGTGCCATCATGACTAAGAAATTAGATCGTAAAAACTTGGTATCAGAGCCCTATGTTCACCAATGTCATCGATATAGGAGCCAATGTCTAGTAGAGTCCTGCGGATCGGGGTGGAGATGTCCATACTCAATCTTTGGGAGGCTATGGTGACATCTTATGGAAAAATAAACTTTTCTTATTTCTCTCTCGTGTATAGTATCCTTGAAAGTTCTAGAAATCTCACTTGTTCTGGTTCACTCTTCCGCAGATGGTTTGCATGAGGTCTTTGGCTTATGGTGGAGAAGAGCCTCCTGCCCCTGCACCTCTAACTCCAGTTAGGGGCCGGGGTGGTCACAAGGGTACATGTAAGGGTTGAGGATGTTCCAGAGCAGCGGTACCTGCTAGAGCTTCTAGAGTTAAGGTAGAGCCCGAGTATGATTATTAGCCCGAGTTCATCCCTAAGCAGCAACATGTGGACCCAAGGACAGCCCAGGTACCACAAGTTCCAGTACCAGTTCCAGCACCAGTTCTTGTGCCATTTTCAGCCCCAACTCAGTTTTCAGATATTCGAGGTTTACTGATTCAGCTTTTAGGTATGATTAGGGACACACCTTTTGAGGTAGCACAAATATCTGCTCAGGGGGCAGCCCTGGGTGCACCAAGTTTAGGAGCGTAGCCTGCTACTGCGGCTTCCCGCGCTGAGGTTATTCTGGTTCCAGTGGTTGCACAGCCTCCTGCTCCTCGCCTAGCCATGAAACATAGGGAGCAGAAGGCCTTGACTAGATTTTTGAGATTGGCACTGCCGAGATTTGCTGGTACATCGAGTCAGGACCCACATGACTTTATTACTACGTGTGAGGAGTTGTTACACCATCTGGGTTTTCTAGAGACTCACGGGGTTGAATATACTACGTATCACCTAGAGGGTCCAGTAAAGTTATGATGGAGTGTACATGTTGCTTGCAGACCTCCTACATCACCTCCGATGCCTTAGTTTGAGTTTTATGAGGTCCTCATGGCCAAGTTCCTACCTCAGAGTGATCGTGAGCGTCACTGGTAATAGTTCACCAGGCTTATACAGGGGTCCTTGTCTGTATCTGAGTATGAGACCTATTTTCATCATCTTGCCCCATTTGGAGCTATGATCATTTCAACTTAGCCGGACATGATTCGTAGATTTTTTTGGGGATTGCGGTCAGAGCTTAAACATCCCACTGAGATATTGGTTTTATAGTTCGATCAATTTAGGCTATTTCAGACTATGTCCGTAGTATGGCAGACTTGCATCAATATAATCAGAGGGCTAGAGAGAAAAGGCCTCATTATCAGGGTGGCTAGAGTGATTCTAGACATAGTAGTAGGGGTTCAGGCTAGTAGGGCCATGGTTATCAGCCGTAATAGCACCAGGCTCAGTCCAGCTAACCAGTTCAGGATTCACTTCAGACTTCTGGTAGTTCTCAGTTCGAGCAGGGTCAGTCTTCGAGAAGTGCAGCTTCTAGGGCATCAGGCCATGGTGGCCATGTAGGTTTTGCTGGTCCATCTCGATAGTACAGGCCGTCAGGGCCTTGTTATGAGTGTGATGTTGTTGGACATTATGGTAGAGACTGCCCCTAGTGGGGTATAGTTCAGTCAGCCGCTCCATCGACTGAGCCTTTACGAGCAGTTCAGCCTCCAACCAGAGGGGGTGGTGTGGTCAGGCTAGTGGTGGTGCCCCATGTGGTAGATCAGATGATAGGGATGGCGGTCGGGCAGGTGAAGGTCATCATCAATTTTATGCGGTCCCTAGGAATCCATAGGTAGAGACCTCGGATATTGTGATTACAGGTACGATTTTTATATGCCATTAGTGTGCTATGGATTTATTTGATCCTAGATCTACATGTTCATACGTATTTGTGACTATTTTTGTTTTGACCCTAGTAGGAGATTCTTTAGTAGTTGATCTGATTATGAGATCTTGCATGATATCTGTTGGTGATTTAGAGACTTGGGGTTACTTGATGATACTTGATATGTTAGATTTTGATGTGATACTGGGCATGAACTGGTTATCCCCTCACCGTGCGGTTTTTAATTGTTATGCCAATACTGTTACCATTGCTATGCTCGGTATATCCCCAGTTGTGTGGAAGGGTTCTATCAGCCGCGCACCATCTGGGATCATCTCTTGTCTTCGAGCTAGGAAGTTCATTTCTCGCGGGTGTTTAGCTTATCTAGCATAAGTCCAAGATGCTAGTGCTGACCCTTCATCTGCTGAGTCTGTTCCTGTGGTTAAAGACTTTCTAGATGTGTTTCCTACTGACCTGCTAGGCCTTCCACCTGAGAGAGATATTGATTTTTCCATTAAGTTAGAGCTTGGCACCAGGCCCATTTCTATTTCTCCCTACTGTATGGCTCCTAATGAGTTGAGAGATCTTAAGGAGCATCTCTAGGATTTGTTAGCTAAGGGTTTTATTAGACCGAGTGTGTAACCTTGGGGTGCTCCTGTTCTCTTCGTGAAGAAGAAGGATGGGTCGATGTGGATATGTATTAATTATCCGCAGTTGAATAAGGTGACAGTGAAGAATAGGTATCTGATGCCAAGGATTGATGACGTGTTTGATCAGGTTCAAGGTTCAGCCATGTTTTCGAAGATTGATTTGAGGTACGACTACCATCTGTTGAGGATTAGGGCGTAGGACATCCCTAAGACAGCATTCAGGACACGTTATGGACATTATGAGTTCTAGGTGATATCTTTTGGGTTAACTAATGCCTCTACAACTTTCATAGACTTGATGCACAAGGTGCTTAGCCCGTACATGGATATGTTCATGATAGTCTTCATTGATGACATTCTGATATACTCGAAGAGTAGAGATGAGCATGAGCAACATTTGAGGTCTGTGCTTAAGACTTTGAGAGATCATCGACTTTATGCCAATTTCTCAAAGTGTGATTTTTGGCTTGAGTCAGTTGCATTCCCAGGGAACGTGGTGTCTAAGGATAGGACTAGAGTTTATCTGAGTAAGATTTCAGCGGTTTATGATTTTCCTAGACCCACTACTGTTACCGAGGTTCGCAGCTTTGTTGCATTAGCAGGTTACTACAGGAGGTTCGTTCAGGGATTTTCTTCTATAGAAGCATCCTTGACTATGGTGAATAGGAAGGATGTTCCATTTCAGTGGTCGGGTCAGTGCGAGGATAGCTTCTAGATGCTTAAATCCTTATTGACTTCAGCCCCAGTTTTTACTTTGCCAGTCGAGGGTCAGAGTTTCTCCATGTATTGTGATGGTTTCGGGGTTGGTCTTGATTGTGTGTTGATGCAGCAGGTCCGAGTGATAGCATATGCATCGAGACTGCTGATGATTCAAGCGCAACTACCCTACTCATGAATTAGAGTTGACGGCGGTAGTCTTTGCACTCAAGATCTGAAGGCACTACTTATATATAGAGTTCATTGTGAGATATTCACCGATCACCATAGTCTTTTATAGATTACGAGTCAGCGAGAGCTAAACTCTAGGAAGATGAGATGGGTAGAGTTATTGAAGGACTATGACTTCACCATTTTATACCATCCGGGCAAGGCAAACATGGTAGCAGATCCTTTAAGTCGGAAGGTGATGAGTATGGGTAGCCTAGCTTTACTTGTAGTTTCTGAGAGACCGTTGGCCTTGCATACCCAGTCCTTGGCTAACCGCTTAGTTAGGCTTGATTTGTCGGATCCCAGTCGAGTTCTTGGCAGTGTTGAGGTTCGTTCTACTCTAGTTGATCAGATTCAGAGCCGACAATTCAAGGATCAGAGTTTGTGTGACTTTCATGATCAGGTAGTTCGGGGTGAGGCCAGCCAGGCTACTTTGGGTTATTTTGAGGTTTGGTTGTCAACTTTGTGTTCCGAGGATTGGAGATTTGATTCAGTTGATACTTCGTGAGGTGCATTGCTCTAGATACTCCATTCATCCTGGCGCGACAAAGATGTATTTTGAGTGCTTGAACTATCAGTAGGTGAATTTTGAGCACATGAGACCGGGTGGTTTGATGCAGCGACTTCCCATTCTAAAGTTAAAGTGGGAAGGGATTAATATGGATTTCGTGGTTGGTCTACCTCATACTTCTCAGGGTTTTGATCACATTTTGGTGATTATGGATTGGCTGACTAAGTCGGCCCACTTCTTGAAGGTTCATACTTCCTATGGTGTTGAGATTTTAGCTCAGATTTACATTCGTAAGGTTGTTCGATTGCATGGGGTCCTAACTTCTATCATTTCAGACCGCGGTACTCAATTTACATTTAAGTTCTGGAGAGCTATACACAGGGATTTGGGTAAAGAGGTTTAGCTTAGTAGAGCTTTCCACCCTCAGACATATGGAAAATCCGAGAGGACTATTCAGTTCCTGGAGGACATTCTTCGGGCTTGTGTTCTTGACTTTGGAGTTTCTTGGGATTAGTTTGTGTCGTTGGCCGAGTTTGCTTACAATAATAGTTTTCATTAGAGCATCGGCATGTCACCTTTTGAGGCTTTGTATGACATGCATTGTAGATCACCGATTGGTTGGTTTGATGGCTTAGAGTCCAGGCCACAGAGTACAGATTTTCTTTGAGATTCCTTAGACTGAGTTTGTTTGATTCAGGACAGACTTAGAGCAGCCCAGAGTACGCAGAAGATCTACGCTGATTGTAAACTTCGTACCTTGGAGTTCAGTGTTTGTGACTTGGTATTCCTTCGAGTATCGCCCGTGAAGGGCATGATGAGATTTGGTCTGCAAGGTAAGCTTAGCCCCAGGTTCATTGGGTCATTTGAGATTCTCCAGAGGGTTGGTAGTGTGGCCTATATGTTAGCTTTGCCCCAATGTTTTTAGCTGTGCATCCCATTTTTCATGTATCGATGTTCCGCCGGTATGTTCCAGATGAGTCTCACGTGTTGCAGTGGGATTCGGTTCAGTTAGATTAGAGTTTATCCTTTGTTGAGGAGCCAATTGCTATTCTGGCTAGAGATATCCAGAGATTGAGATCTAGGGAGATTTCGGTTGTGAAAGTTTAGTGAAGGCATCGTTTGATTGAGGAGGCTACTTGGGAGACCCAGAGTTAGTTACATGCTCAGTATTCGCAGTTGTTTGATCCTCCAAGTACTCTTTTCTTCTTGACGTTTGAGGATGAAAGTCTTTTTAGTAGTGGACGTTGTGATGACCCTTCTGGTAATCTTCGCATTTACGCATTCATTGTATTGTTAGAGCTTTTCTTTAGCTACCCCAAGTCATTTATGGCATCCTGGTACCGGCAGTTTGGTGCCCTGGTTGTTCATTTGGTTGTTTGCCTATTTTATAGCCTTAACTTAGAATATCATTGATTTAGTAAACTTTCTTAGCTAACATGCTCAGAATCAAATTATGACAGTCCCATTAGCTCTGGAGCATTGAGTTTAGTCTAGTTGGACCTAAAGTTGAGGCCTGAGAACTTCCGGTGTGGGTTGGGTGATTGGAGCTTGGGTTAGCTTTCGATGATTGGAGCTTCAGATTCAAAATCTGACAATTCCATCAGCTCCAGAATGTTGAGTTTGGGTTAGGTAGGTGGTCAGTTCAGGTCTCGGGTGAGCCGGGCTTATTTCGGCTAGTTAGTTGGTTTTAGTTAGCATTGACCTGGGTCAACATTTCTTTAAAATGACCTTATATGGAAGTTTTGTCAATTCTGTTGAGTTCGAAATGTCATTTCCACTCTGTTAGCATTATTGGTTTTTGAATATCAATTTCTGATTGTGCCCGGAATGCCCTGTTGAATTTCTAAAAAGTTGCAGATTTCGTTGCAGGCCAGGCCTTCAGTGCCAACCTAGCGCGATCGCGCTCAGGCGCGTTTTGCTGGCTAGCGCAATTGCACTATGGTAGCGCGATGGCTCCTTGGCACATGTCCCTCATTGAGCGCAATGGCGCTGGTGTAGCACGATAGTGCTGACCAGCAACCATCAGCTATATAATTCTTGGCATTTTGATTTTCCAGCCTTATTTCTTCATCCTTCCAAGTCTAAAACTCATATTCCTCTCAACCATGTTGCTTTACACAGCTCCTCGACATGGAATTGCATTTTATTGAAGAGAAAATCTTGCTCCCTTAATTGGTTTGATAAGTCTTCTTCCCCAATCTTTTCCCATCTTCCTCCATTATTGAACCTCCATGGTTATGATCCTAAAAGCTGGGTATTCTTGAAGAATTTGCCTCCTTGGAGTTGCATGTCCCGTAAATTCCGTGATTTCAGTTCCTTAGCGTGGTGTTCTCGTTGTGGCAAGCCTTCCTTGCTCAATTTCCGATTTTTGTTCCTAAAATTCCAACTTTAATCCTCTCTTGAGTGGGTTATTTGGAGCCTTTTACTTTGGCCAAAATTTCACATTTTTGGAGCATGTCTTCTTGGCACCATTTGGACATCGTGCTTCTTTCCATTTTTTGTTTCAGGTTGTGGACCCTGCAGGCCCGTGGGCCCACTTTTGATCCATATTTTTACCCGATTACAGTTGTAGCATTATGGGTATCGTTAGACTCGTTTTTATGTATTATTTATGTTTTGACAGTTTGATTGTCCCAGCAGCTTGTCATCGGACGATAGGTAGGTTACGATTTAAGCCCTTTAGACTTTTCATATATGGGATAAAATTTTACTAATAGGCATCATTGGGTTAGGTTTACTAGGTTGGTACCACATACCTTGACCACTTATTCATGTTCGGTTACCTTCCTTCCTCCGATGTATGTAGTATTTGTTTTATAAGCTCTATTTACCTTTGTGGTCCTGTATTGCCTTATATAGACTTTGGAACATAGATGGTGGGATATTGGGAATGTTCGTGAGTCTTGGACATCGTTATTACTAATATAGAGCTTGCTATCTGTGCGGTAGAACAATTATAGCCTGTGCAGGGCCCATAGGTTGATTGTGAGCCGTTGGACTATTGATTTTGATTGAGCATGCCATTATCCAGCATATAAAAGGATTTTCTTTATGATTTTACTACGGTTTGGGTTCGGTCCTTCTATTGATGATTTCTAAACCTTGCATGGCTCGTGTGGCCCATTTTTGGTAAAATTGATTATGAATGGTTTGGTATCATCTTAATGGATCTTCTTGGGGTATAAAAGGTTAAAAGGAAGATTGTTACATTTTCCTATTTTATGTTAGACCCTGTTGGACCGAGTTGCTACATTGACCCTGTCATGGATGAGAAATAATATTATACTTGGTAAAGTCAAGCATCAGACTTGATTTACTATTATTTTAGACCCGGATATGCCCGGGCACCCTTGAAAGGGGTTTATGAGACTTATTTCATTGATTTAGACCTAGATGGAATTCAGGCATGCATTTTTAGCATCTGAGTACTAGGTTGGATACGATGGCACTCCAGACTGATATTTTGAGGTTAAGGTGTAGTATATGGTCTACGAGTAGGCCTTCATGGACCAAGTAGTTCTGGACCAAGTGTTACGGGTAAAAGGGTGACCGGGGGTAGAGGTGTACGTCAAAGTAGATGTACTCGGGAGAAGTCCTTCCATGGATCCCACCTTTATTAGACCTTTGGGGCACCAGAGATGGTAATATACTGACACTCTGGTTAAACTTAGTTCATCATATCATATCATATCATTCATTTGTGTGAGGTTCCACCCTTGTTTTCTGTTTGTTTAGTGTATGCTCTGGTTGTATGGGTGGCCGGAGGGTTTGTTTTCACTTGATTGCGTTCCTCGGTTGTATGGGTGACCGGGGGACTGTAGGTAGATGCTTGTTACTTTATCACTCTACTACACCCCGTCATGGTTATATATATGTGAGATTGGATACTGAGAGGTTGTTAGTTCTTGGCTTGAGTTTGGTTTGATTAAGTTAGTTATTTATTCATGTTTTCCTGAGCATGCCTATCTTTATTCTCCTCCTCCCTTCCCTTGTACTTGAGGTTACCAGTATACCATTCACTTCTAAGCTTATTATATACTGTTATTGCGAGGATCCCAGGTGTGCCATTTTTTACTTTAACCTGTGCCTGTTGTGTATATATTCTACTTGCTAATCTTGTATGTTGCTTTCTGTTATCTTCCCTCTTGGCTAGTTTTCGTGTACTTATTTGTTGCCTTATGTGACTATTTTTTTTCTATTCTGTTCATTACTGCTCTTTTATCTTATATGTGCTCAGTCGACCTATGATACCTACTGGGTACCGGTTGCTTTGCAATTGGTGATCATACTACACTCTGCATCTTCTGGTGAAGATCCTAGTATGGGACATCGCCGCTAGATCACTGTGAGTCGTGCTTGGAGATTTTTGACTATCCAGACTGAGGGTGAGCTCTTGGCGACCAGAACTTAGCTTTTAGTTTATCTTTTGCTTTATGTACTCTATTACTACTCAGAGACATTGGTGTATATATTATTTTGGATCCTTTCATACTCCTTATATGTAGAACTAGCTCTATACTATGATACTATGTTTTGGGTTTGGTTTAGATTCCGCGTATGTACGTATATATTCTTGTTCTTTATTTTCTTCATCTTGTTACCTTTCTTCCGCTTAAATTGTTAGATAGTAGCCCATTACTGACCGTTCTGGGTTATGGAGATTGGTTCGCCTATTGGGGGGTTATAGGTCCCATCAAGACCGAGAAATTGGGTCATGACAAGTGGCCATTGCATGTGTGTGTGGGACACCGCGTGCACATAGGAATATCCCGCTGCCAGTTAATTATTTCTCTGAATAGCTCCATTTTTTTTTTCATCCAAATTCTTCCCAAACACTTCTAAATCATAGAAACCTGTAAAGTAGAAGTAATTTGTGTCAATTGCACTATTTTCCCACTTTATATTAGCAAAAATATAAGATTAAAATCTAAATAAGTACATAGAATACCAACTTATCAAGCTTCTTAACTCATTGGCATGGATCATCAAGGTTTGCCTCGAGATTCGCCACACAACATTTCTCGTTCATTCCTCTCAATTGAAATAGAGACTTCATGTTTGAATTCGAGTGCGTGATGCCACTCACCACAAGAGGTAATCCCACTCACAATCATGCAATTCACAATATAAGGGATTATAAGAGAACCAAAAAGACTCTCACTCTCTCAAAGAAGTTCAAGTGCACACATGTCGAACCATAGGCTTGCCCTTCATGTAAAATTGCCACTAATGTAGAGTGACCAAGATCAGCAATACAAAGGACTTGTGGGTTACTATGTTGGCTAGGGCTAAGGTAAGGATTGCATTTGGCCCAAGTGACTAAACCTCCTAACGCTCTTTGTTATCATTTTGAACACCGCTCACATGTCAAACTTTGACTTCACCTTATTTCTCCCTCACACAACCCAATCTTTTCCCTTCAATATTAATCATTCAACCTCATTGTATCACCTTCACTTGGTATCAACAATTCTTTTTCATATCATTTTGGACATTGCATTAGGTCTTTTGGAGAACTTTTCAATTCAACATAAGGTGCTACCTTGCACTTGAAGTACATTCCTTTTCTTCTCCACATTGAGTATATACACCCCCTAACATAGACCTTTGCCTATGTTATCATTTTAACTCCCCCCCCCCTCAAAAAATAAAATAAAATTAGGCTTTTAGCCTATGTTTAACCTTCGAGCCACTAGGGAGGATGGGTGCAAGAATAAAAGTTCCAAATAGGGTCAAGTCTTTAACAAGGTTCCAAAGAAAGGTCACAAGCTCAAAGAGGTTCACTAAGGTCAATGTCAAGGGAAGTCATTTGGGTGAAGTGTCTATTCAAAAAGGGCCTAAGATCATCTTCCAGGCTCGGTCACATCTAGGATTTTTCCTTGAATAGCATTCGGGGAAAGTTCTGGATAACAGATATACACAAGATTCAAAGGATAGCCTCACCACACAAGGCATCATATCACAAGAACTTTCCACAGTAGTCTTAAAATCAATTGGGACAAATGACTTTTGACAAGCTATTCCGAGTTCATTTTACAGTCGTTTGTGAATTGATCAAGCCAAAATGAGAGTGTTCAAATCATGACAAGAGAATGCTTTCCTCAAAATTCATTTTCCTTATTTCCTCAATTTTCAAAAACTTCTTGCCAAGAAAATTTTTCGGTGGATCTATTTCGGGACAAGCAAAGCACAGACTCAAATTAAAACTAAAATTTTACATTTTCCCTTAATAAAGTCTCCTCTAAATCTATCATAGGAAAACATTAACCCGGTTTGCCACAGAAACAAAAGGAAAAGAAAAATAAAGAAAACATTTTTCTCCTTGGGAAAGAACCATGTTATAAGGTAAACCCTCGGAGTTTATTGCTACTCTACTATTAACAAGGCGATTATGAATCATTTGAAAACAAGCCTCGGCGTAGGCTCTTAGCGCATTTTAAAGGCATGGGTAGTGAAATAATAGAATTGTGTAGGATTAACCCGACAATACAAACAAAATTTAAAGATATCAAGCCTGACGAGGGCACAATTAAGCTCTAATCAACAAAACTAAATAAAGAAAGGGCCCGACAAGGGCAATGTCACAATCATCCAAAACAGGCCTGAAAAGGGCCAAATAAATTATCTAACAGGGGAATGGGAATAAACAAGTCAAGGCCCGATAAGGGCAATAAAAATATCTCAAAGCCCAACATGGTCAACCAAAAGCAATACAAAATAACACCACCTCCCCCGTGAAAAGAAGCATTGCCTGGGAGGACTATGCCTCATCGGCATCCGTTGCCTCTGCACTAGTGCGTGCACCACCCTTTCAGGAGTGCAAAGTGAATGTGGACTCTCTAAGAACCTTCTGTAACTCTGGGTTTTGATCATTATCCAGCTCTGCCTCATCATCATAAGCTGCAAGCAAGTCATCCAAAGGACCGAGAGTGTGCCAGGGTGTGAGCATGGCACTCGAATCTTCCTCTTCAACTGGAGCCTTACCCTTAGCCTTGTAAACATCCTTCTACATTGTCTTGATGGACCACTCAATGACATCCACCCTCTGGCAGAGTTTGGTCACTCTGTCCACTACTCCCTTGATGGCCTTCTTGACAGCCTTGTCAATTAAACCGGGCAGCCTATTCACCAAGTCATTCAACTACCTATCATGACTATAGGCCTTGTCCACCATGTCTTGGAGGATACTCTTGGTCAATGTATCTCTAGGTACAATAGCTTCTGGGGTAAGTGCCTCTGAGGCTGCTCAAGAAAGAGAGAAAGCAATTGCTTTAGTATCGGAATCACCAATCTCAACCTCCTCTAAATCCTCCATCCTGCGCCTTTTGAACCGAGGGGAATCCCTGTTAGTTTTCTTATCAAGGTCAATCACACCAACAACATTGCTAACCTTATCACAACTGATGTATGGGATATCGACTTTAGCACAAAGCTTGCAAATGAGCACCGAAAAGGGGAATGAATCACCACCCCTGCGTGCTTTTCTCTATATTACCATGGCTACAATTTCCCCAAAGTTGAAATGTTCCCCTATCATAATAGCGGCAATAAGAATGGCTCTATCCTAGGTTATCTTCTGACCATTCTGTGATGGTAGGAATCAGATGCGGACGAGGTCATACAAGAGACGGGCTTCGAAGTATAAAGTCCTTCTCAAAATATCATCCCTCATAGTGGCCCAGATCGGAGTGTTAGGAGCAATAATACAGGCAGTCTCTTCATATGTCTTTGGTTCAGTAGTCAACTTAGCTAAGAGAGCAGGTGTAGGCTTGATTAGGTTACCCCAATAAATATGATTTATGTCAGCTGGAGTGATGCAAACTCTCTTGCCCTGAACAGTGACTTAGTCCAAATTAGGGAACCTATCCACGTTCCCCTTGTACCCTTTGGAATCTTGTGTGGCTTGATAGGCAGTGAAGAATTCCCAAACTACTTCCTCATGGTACCCTCTGAGTACATCTTGGAATGGTTTCTACTCTTAGTTGGCAAACTGTTTGTAGATATTGGGTAGCTCTTCCTTGACGGCAGCCAAGTTTAAGCTATGCTCCTCATTCAAGGTTCTTTTCTTATCACAATCATAGATGACCTTTATGCCCTCAGCCCTAAAATAAAGTCTTGCCTCTTCTGTAGCTGATAGCTTCATTGGGTTGCACCCTGTGTTTCCCCTGCTAGAAGACATATTCTGCACATGGAGATTGTGAGTACTCAAAGGAAAATAAAATCTTTTTGTATTTTTGACATATCTAAAAGAAGAAAGCTTAAAAGAAGTTAACTAATTCAAAAGAACTAAATGCAAAGAAGAAGAAAAACAAAATAGGTAACTGATGGCTCATGCGACCCATGTGCAAAATACACAGGGTTGTGTCCGTCGCACGTGCCTTTGCATGAGCTAACAAAAAACTGTAGTGATTTATGTTTTGAAGTGAAAAAGCTGGTGCAAACCGCACTAGCTGAAGTGCGCATCACACAAATATTCGCCCCTCAAATTAGTGAACTGGCAATATTTTTCAGAGGTGTGTGGTCCTTTGTGCGTTTTGCACATCAAGATTTACGTGTTTCGCAAACAGTTGGAACTTTTCGGTTCCTTGTGTTCTTTGTGTTTTACGCATGTGATTAGTAGAGCAAGATTTGTGTTAAGTACTTGGAACCAAGCAATAACACCAACAACTAATTAATAGGGAAACACATGCTATGACCAAAATCATATCACCCGGGTACTCAGACTTCCCCAAAATCCATTAAAACAATTTAAAACCCAAAGAAGAACTTAACGACTACCTTTAAAAAGGACGTTACCCCATCTATCATTGGGAATGTCAAGCCTCCAATTACAAACCAATAGACACATTTATTCAACAACACTTTCATGCCCCCAAACCAATATTATACACCCAAATAGCAAAATCAGTTTAAACAGATCATGGGCATAATGGCAGTTGCAATTTTAGCCCCTAACAACAATTTCAAACAAAAACCTCATGAATATGATGATTTTCCCTTAAAAATAACGTCACCCAATCTATCATAGGGCCAAATCATGCACCAACACAAATAGGTTACTCAGACTTCACCCAAAACATAAATTTTTAAGGTTAAAAATTACCACTAACAATATGCATCATTATATTTTCAAGTTCTACCAAGTTAATCCTAAGCAAAATCAACAATATAACCCAAAATTGGGTCCCAAAATTTTTGGATCTCACCTAAAATCAACATGGAAGAATAAAAGAGCATGCTTCATAATATGAGTTCCTAATCATCATAAAAACATGTATTTAATGTCGGGGAACTTACCACAAGTGAAGATTAGAACTAGGAGATCAAAAATTGAAGCGTTTTAAAGGCCAACAATGGAGACCCAACTTTTTTCCCAGAGAGAGATGGCAACGGCGGTGGTGATGAGTGGCAGCGGAGACTTGGGTGAGAGAAGGAGAAGAGTTTGGGTGAATATGGAGGGATTTTTAACGAATTTTGAGAGAAAATTATGGAGGTTTGAAGAGAATGTGGAAGAAAAAGAAGGAGGGTAGTAGTTTTGATAGAGGAAAAAGAAGAAGAAAAGTCACCAGGTCAGTCTCCGGGTCTGGTCGGTCAATAGGTAGGTCAAAAAAATTTTAAAATTTACTTTGGTGTGCCGTGACATGCAATTCTCACAAGCCCTTATGCATGTCGCAGGTCTCTTTGCATCAGTCGATTTTGTGCCCAAACTTGGCCCAACTTTATGCTTGGTGGTGTGTTGGAGGTGACAATGGGGTGTGTGAGATGCACAACCCAATACACATCACCTCCAACCTATAATTTTTTTTCCAGTATTCTATTTTAGGGGGCGTTGCCCCGTGCGACGTGCACAATGGCATGTGTGAACTGCACGATCTTCTGCCCATCCCTTTTTTGCCTCATTTTTCCACTGGGTCATTTTTCCTCATCATGCATTCCTAAAAAGACAGCAAAAACAACATAAAGTAACAAAAAAAAGTAAAAACACTTGGGTTGCCTCGCAAGAAGCACTTGATTTAACGTTGAAGCTCGACGATACTACCTCATTCTTCAATCGTCACCACTCACTCATTCACTCCTAGTGGCAACAGACATGACATGGCTATCATTTTTATATTTGTAGTGGTGTCACTAGGTAGTGTCCCTTTCCATCAAGGATTCATTTGGGTGGACAAGTAGTTTATTTGCCCCTCGAGATGCTTGATTGAGGCCGAGTGTGAGCTCACCATTTGGTGAAGCATTGAAACCTCGCTCATAAGCTCATTTACCTCACTATTTGTTATCTCCACCTTCTTCAAGACCAATGAAAACATATCTTCCATCTTTGATTGACTGGGGTTGCTCACGCCAGGTTGGTATAAGTGATAAGTCGGTAATCTACCAACTTATTGAGCCTAAATCCATGAATTATTGCTATGTTTTGAATAGATTTAGAGACTTAGATGGACTCTATTGATGTCTATGCAGGTACTTTTTATTAGTGATGAAAAATAAGAAAATGGACCCAAAAAGAGCTCAAAAGGAGTGAAGTGTGGAAAGATCGGAAAAGATGGAGATTCTGGCCTGAGATGCGGTGCCCGTGCAACACGCATAAGCTGTGGTGCAAAACACACCTCTGTCGCATGGATATGCTAAATTCACTGAAGAATCTACTAAAAGGTGCGATCGCTGTGCGACATGCACAATCCAAAGTGTGAACCACACTTCCTTCGCACGAAGCCTCAAAATTGAGCTGAAGTGACTGGTCTAATTATAGACAGCGTGCGATGCGCATATCCTGATGTGAAAACCACACATCACGTCTCACACCACCCAAAAGGTAATTTTGTCCTAAATTTTAGTGATGTTTTAGGAAAGTATAAAAGGGCAATTTAGGCACAATTGTAAAAAACATTCTTCAGTCAAAAATATTCTGAAGAGCTTTTTACCTTTGTGAACAAGTTTTCCTCTCAAAATAGAAGAGGGTTTGAATCCATTTTCTTGGTTAACCATTTGTGTACTCAAATTAAACTCAGAACTTGAAATTTAGCTTGAAGGAAGAGGATTTTGACTTACTCATTTTGTATATCTCTCTCCTTTGCTATGAGTGGCTAATTTCATTTGTCTAGGGATGTGTTGATAATGGGTGCTTGACAAATGGGTGTGGGGGTTGTTTATTCTTGCTTATAATTGCTTATTTGATATGGATCTAGTAGTTTCACTAAGTTTTAATCCTAAAATTTGTTGTTGCAAACATTAATTTTCATTACTTTACTATGTTATTTCTTGAAAGAGAATTTCATGCTTTCAGATGTGAGATTACTAGTGGGAACTTAGGACTCCATTCTAATTTTAGGCTAGAAATAGCTCTTATCGATGGAGTTACCCATTGAAGGGTTTAAGCTAGAGATATTGTGACCTCCTCAAGCTAGATATTGGTTGCTTGTTGATTTAACCGATGATGCTCTAACATGGATTATCGGATATATTGTTGTTGATCGAGAGATAAACCACCATACCCATGACCAATGCTACATATGTCAGTAAGAGAGAATAAGTGTGAATAGATAAACACCCTATCCCACATTAAAGCCCCATTGGATACGCATCCCTTTTTGCCTACTCAACATGGTATACCCACTTTGTTTATTTCTTTAAATTTGAATTGTGATTGTAGTGCCAGAATCCCAATTCCCCAATCTTTTACTCATGTTTTTAAACAATTACTCTCCTTGTGAACTCATTTTGATACAATCTTTATATAGCTAGCATCAAGGGATACAGTCTTTCATGTGACTAGCACCATGCTCCACTTAATGCAAATAAAGGGCCTATTTGGTGGAGCAGCAAATGAAGATGCCAATCGACATATTCGGAAGTTTGTGGAGATTTGCTAATCGTTCATTTTTCAACATATCTCCCAAGAGTCCATCCAATTAGGCCTATTCCCTTTTTCCTTGACGGGGGAAGCCACGGCGTGGTTGGAAGTGTTGCCGAATGACTCCATCATATCTTGGGCCGAGTTGGTTGAGGCATTTACATCGAGATTCTTTCCTCCATCTCGAATAATAAAGCTAAGAGATGAGATTACCAACTTTAGGCAACTCCCAAATGAGCCTCTACATGAAGTTTAGTTAAGGTTCAAGAAAAGGCTTCTCTTGTGTCCGAACCATGAGTTGTTGAACAACGTATTGCTACAAAGCTTCTATTGATCATTGAACTCTCTAAATAAATCGGTGGCTGACAACCTTAGAGTTGGCACCTTTATGGACTTAGAATTTCCCATTGCCTCAACTTTGTTAGAGAGAATGACCAAAACCAAACAAACTTGGCATACGAGAGAAGCGGATGTGCCAACTTTGGGAATGCCCTCATCCATCTTGACCAATGAAATGAGGAAATGAGAAGAGGAGCGGTATGAGTCAATGGCCAAGATGATGAAACAAATTTACTTGATGGTCAAGCATGTAATGGGAGTAGGTGGTGCAAAAGTGGTAAATGTTGTGAGTACACCAGAAATTAAAACGAGTGATGATGAGCTGATGAAAGTTGTCGATGGTAAATTGTGCTTTGTGTCGGCGGGTTCTCATCCTGGGTATTATCTCCTGAGGGAGGACAACCAAGTTTAGATAAGAGACAAGGAAAGGGATGGAAATATGAGGGATAGAGACAAAGATGGTGATCATTTCAATCACCAGAGAACGAATCCCTATATATCTCTGAACAATGCAGACTCTTTCTACCAACCGGGAAGAAACAACACCGGTCATTCCAAGATAGAGGACATGTTGTCCTTGGTTCTCAAGAAGGTAGATACGACAAACACTAGAGTGAGTGAGCTAAAGAGTGAAGTTTCCATAATTCACCAAACTGTGAGCTCCCACTCAGCCTCGATCAAGCATCTTGAGGCCTAAATGAACCACCTCACAAGACAAATGAACCCCAGGATGAAGGGGACGCTTCCTAGTTATACCATCACTAATGCAAAGAATGAGTGATTTGAGGTAGCATCGTCAAGCCGCGATGTTAAATCAAGTGCTGCTTGGAAGGCAACCCAAGTTTCTTTACTTTGTTTTTGGTTATCTTTTGTTGTTTTTGGTGTGTTTGTAGGGAATGCATGGAGTAGAAACATGGACAAGTGAAACCATGGGTTGTTCGGAGGACTGTGCGGACCGCACAAGCAATTGTGTGTGTTGCACAGCTCATCGCATGCCAAAAATAGAGTGCCTGGAAGGAAGTTGAAAAATTTGAGGTGACGTGAACTGGGCCGTACGGTCTGCATGAGCCCAAGTACGCGTTTCACCTCCGTCCCATGGCAGACCAGAAGCCTGGGCAAACCCAGGGAAGAAAAATGGCAATGTGCAAAACGCCATGCAGTCCGCACCAAGGCTGGTGCAAATTGCATGTCGTGGTGCATAAGAGGTAAATTTTAATTTTAATTGACCCAACCCATTGATCAATATGACCTATAGATGACCCAGTTGACTTTTTTCTTCTTCTTAAAACTGCCTCCTTCTTTATCTTCCACCATCTTTTCTCCAAACTTCACAATTTCTCGCCCAAAATTCTCTCGAAATCCCTCATACTCCCCCAAAATCTTTCCCTTCCCTCATCCATCCATCACCGCTGCTCCACCACTGCTGTCGCCATCATCTCTCCGGGCAAGTTGATTGATTCATCATTGTTGCACTACTAGAAGATTCAATTTTCACTTCTCTCCCCCTAATCTTCACTTGTGGTAAGTTCCTCAACGTTAAATACTGGTTTTTAAAAAGGTTGGGAACTCATATTGTGAAGCATGCATAGTAGAATTGCCATATTGATTTTTGGGTGAGATCCAAAAATTTTGAGTCCTCAATTTTGAGTTGTATTGAGGATTTTGCTTACTTTAAACTTGGTAGAACTTGAATTTTTTAATGCATGTTGATTGGTAGTGAATTTTATCCTTGAAATCTATGTTTGGGGTGAAGTCTGAGTAACCCACTTATGATTGACAAATGGTTTGGCCCAATGATAGATTAGGTGATGTCGTTCTTAAAGTCAAACCATCATTAGTCAGGAGAACTGGTTAAAAATTGGTTAGTGAGGCTGAATTTTGCTGATTGTATACCTATGATTCTTATTGAAAATTATATTTAGGGTGTATGATCTCGTGCAGGGAGGTGTTAATTGTTGCTAAAATTTGTTGGTGCCTATTAATGCAAGTAAGGGCTTGATGTTCCCGATGATAGATGGGGTAACGCCCATCTTAAGGGAAGTCTTAAGTTCTATGCTTGCTTGTTGTGGCTGTTAATGGAAATCTGGAGAAGTCTGAGTACCCAGATGTTAGTGGTCATGATATCCCTTATCCCCCTTGTTTAATGTTGATTGGTTTGTTGCATGAAGCCAAGTGACTAAGCACATCTTGCTCTACGGATCACATGCGGAATTCACAAGAATACAAGGAAATTGCGCCATTGTTCATTTCACATGCGATGCATAGATCTTGATGTGTGGGTCGCACAAGGCATCGCAACATGTTGAAAAAAAAGAGCCAGTCACTTCTTCAAGGGGCAAAGCATGGTGCGATGCGCACTTTAGCTGGTGAAGACCGCACCAACTTCACACCTCAATGGAAAAATCCCTGTAGGATTCTGATAGCTTGTGCGATAGCACATGCAATGCGCACTCCTTCTGGTGCATTTCGCATGTAGTACGCACAAGCCATCAGTCACCTACTTTGTTTTTCTAGTCCGTTGCATTCTAACTTTTTTAGTTTGTTAACTTTCTTTTAGATTTTTGTTTTGTTTTTGCTCATAATATATGGATGCAAAACCTGTCTTCTAGCAGGAGAAACATGGGAGGCCAACCAAGGCAAATGTCTTTCGCAGAAGAAGCAAGGCTCCAATTTGGGGTGGAAAGCATGAAAGCCTTTTATAAGCAGGACAAGAACATATCCTTTAATGTGGAGTAGAGTTTTAACCTGGGAGAATTTGGGGATGAGCTGCCCAACTTGCACTATCAATTTGCCGAGCAAAAGTGGAAACCATTCCAAGATGTGCCTCGTGGGTAATATGAGGAGATAGTTCGAGAATTCTTTGCAACCTATCAAGCCACAAAGGATTCCAAGGGCTATAAAGGGAACAAGTATAAGTTCCTGAACTTGGATTCAGTTGTCATTCAGGGAAAAAAAGTGTTTGTCACTCCCGCTGCCATTAATGCCATCTACTGGAGTCACCTAATTGCACCATCCCCATAAGTCTTAGCTAGGTTTTCCGCGAAGACAAAGCCTTATCGTGAGACAGCCTATGTCATTAATCAGGGGGTCCCTATTTGGTCCACTATGGGGGGAGACATTCCAAGAAAGTCCCTGATCTTCGAAGCTCATCTTTGGTATGATCTTGTTTGCAATCATTTCTCGCATTCCCAAGATGATCAAAAAATAACTCAAGATGGGGCCTTTCTTATTGCAGCTATTATAAAGGGGAGCCTGTTAATTTTGGGGAGTTAGCAGCTATGGTGATAGGCGAAAAGCTCATCGAGGATATGATTATTTCCCCTTCCCAATGCTGGTTACTAAGCTTTGTGCTAAGGCCCATGTCCCCACCCTCAGTTGTGATGAGTTCACTCATGCTATTGGGGCCATCAACCTTGATAAGAAAACATATAGGGATGCTCCCAGGTTTAAGAGTCAAAGGACTGAGCAATTGGGGAAAGTTGGTAGTGATGAGTTTGATTCTAAAGTAGATGTTTCATCTCCCTCCCGGGCTACTTCTGAGGCACGTACACATGCCCCCGCTCCCTCGATGATCAAAAGTGGCCTTCAAGACATGATGGAAAAAACTCATAGCCATGAGCTGCAGCTTGCTGACCTAGCAACCAAAATACTCGGTATGATAAACAGAGCTGTCAAGACTATATTGCAAGGGGTAGTGGATATCTTGAAAACACTGTGCAAGAGGGTAGATGTCATTCAAGGGGTGATCACCACACTTCAGACAGATATTGGCAAGGCCAAAGGTAAAGCTCCAGTAGTAGAAGCAGATTTGACCACCTTGCCTCCACCTCGTTCCATTCCCGGACACCTGTACAACTTATTTGCAGCCTATGCGGATGATGATGATATGCAGCCTGGAAATGAGGATCAAGAGTTGGATGATGATCAAAATCCTGACTTTCAGAGGGTTCTCCGAGACTCCACATTTACTGCGCACTCTCGAAAGGGTGGTGCTGGCCTAAGTGGAAGATCCTCATATGAGGAGACAACTGCAAATAATGATGATGATGAGGCCCAGTCCTCCAGGGAGTGTCACCTTCTTTCCCTTGAGCTATTAGAATTGAGGGTAATGCTCCTTTTGTGCGGAGGGGGTGGCTTTACTTGCTTTGTGTTGGGTTCCTGTGATTGGGCTTAAGATATTAGTTTTTATTGCCCATGCCAGGCCTTTTTGACATTCTTGCTAGATTTTATTTGGCCTTTGTCGGGCATATTGCCCTTGCCAGGTCTTTTGATTATGCTTTTGTTTTGAGGTTATTTGCGCCCTCGCCAGGCTTGGTTTTTGTTGTGGAAATTGTGTTGCCGGGTTGGTCTTACATGCCACATTGTCTTACTACCCTTGCTTTACAAATGCGCTAAAGGCCTAAGCCGAGGCTTGTTCTTAATGAATCACGAGCGCGCAATTTGGATATCGCCTTGTAAATAGTGTTTTAGAAATAAACTCTGAGGTTTTTGTTAATACCACGGTTATTTCCCAAAGAGCAAATTTTTTGATTATTTTCTTTCTGTTTTCTTTTGTTTTTGTGTCGAACCGGGTTGGTGTTTTCCTATGATAGATTGAGAGGTGACTTTCTTAAGGGAAAATACCAAGTTCTAGTTTTAAATTGAGTCCATAGTTGCTTGTTTCGAATTGGGCACACCGAATAAATTTTCTTAGCAAATTACTTTTGAAAATAAAAGGAAGAAGGGAAATGAATTTATTGAGGAAAAGCATTCTCTTGTCATGACTTGCACACTCTTGCTTTGGCTTTATTAACTCACAAATGAGTGTGTAACGAACTCAGAATAGCTTGTCAAAAATTATTTATCCCGATTGATTTTTAGACTAATGAAAGAAGTCTTGTGGTATGATGCCTTGCGTGGTGAGGCTTTACCTTGATTCTCGTACATGTGTGTCATCTAGAACATGCCCCAAATGTGATTCAAGGTGATATTGTAGGTGTGACCAAGCTTGGAAGATGACCTTAGGCCCTTTTTAATAGCCACTTAACCCATATGACTTCCCATAACATCAATCCTAGTGAACCCCTATCTTGAACTTTTTGAATCTATATCTTGGCACCCGTCCTCCCTAATTGCTTGAAAGTGAAATGTAGGCTAAAGCCTAAGTTTAGGGGTGTATGTGATCAAATGAAAAGAATAAAAGGAATGCACTTCAAATGCAAGGTACCACCTTAGGTTTGAATAGAAAATTTCTCAAAAAGTTAATCCAATGAGCGAAAATGAAAATAAAATAGGTGCTACCAAATGAAGGAGATACAAGGAGTCGAATGATCATGATTGAAAATGAGAAGTTTGGGTTGTGTGAGGGAGAAATAAGGTGAAGTTGAAATTTGAAAATGTGAGCGGTGTTCGAAATGAGAACAAAGAGCATTAGGGAGGTGTAGTCACTTGAACCAAATGAAATCCTCACCTTATCCCTAGACAACATCGTAACCCGCAAGTCCTTGGTGATTCCGAGCTTTACTACCCTACATTAGTGTCAATTTACATGAAGGGAAAGCCTATGGTTCGACGCGTATGCACTTGAACTTTCTTGAAAGAGTGAGAGTCTTCTTAGTTTTCCTATAATCTCGTTGTTTTGAGAATTGATTGATTGTGAGTGGGATTCTCTCTTGTGGTGAGTGGCATCATGAACTCGAATTGAAACATGAAGTGTCTATATCAATTTAGAGGAATGAGTGAGACAAGTTATGTGGCAAATCTCGAGGCAAACCTTGATGGTCCATGCCAATGACTTGAGAAGCTTAAATGTCTTGTTTTGAATGAAACAAATTCCCTTGGTTTTGATTGAGAGATGATGATTTTTGGAAAATATTTTGAAATGGCCAAATGCTTTGAGTTTGTGGTGGTTCAAATTGAGATAAGCATCATAGTTGAGTCTTTTGTTTGAGTCTTCTATTTATTCTTTTTCTTCATTTTTAGTATAGATTAGTCTTTTGTGCCTTGATTGAATCTAGGGCATAATTCATTCCTTTCCTTGTGAGTATCTTTCTTGGGGACAAGCAATAGTTCAAGTTTGGGGGTCTGATAAGTCGGTAATCTACCAACTTATTGAGCCTAAATCTATTAATTATTGCTATGTTTTGAATAGATTTAGAGGTTCTGATGGCCTTTATTGATGTCTATGCAGGTCCTTTTGATTAGTGATAAAAAACAAGGAAATGGACTCAAAAAGAGCTCAAAAGGAGTGAAGTGTGGAAAGATAAAAAAATAGAGATTCTGGCCTGAGATGCGGTGCCCGTGTGACACGCAAAAGCCGTGGTGCGAAACGCACCTCTACCGCATTGATATGCAAAATTCACTGAAGAATCTACTAAGGGGTGCGGGCGCTGTGTGACACGCATAACCCAAGGTGCGAACTGCACTTCCTTCGCACGAATCCTCCAAAATGAGTTGTAGTCACTGCTCCAATTGAAGACAACGTGAGATGCGCACATCATGATCTGCAAACCGCACTTCGCGTCACACACTACCCGAAGGGCAATTTTGTCCTAAATTTTAGTGATGTTTTGGGAAAGTGTAAAAGGCTAATTTAGGCACAATTATAAAAACATTCTTTAGTCCAAAGAGTTTTTTACATTTGAGAACAAGTTTTTCTCTCCAAAGAGAAGAGGGTTTAAATCCATTTTCTTAGTTAACCATTTGTGTACTTAAATTGAGCTCAGAACTTGAAATTCAGCTTGAATGAAGATGATTTTGACTTACCCATTTGGTATATCTCCCTCTTTTTCTATGAGTGGCTAATTTTATTTGTCTTGGGATGTGTTGAGAGTGCGTGTTTGATAAATGGGTGTGTGTGTTGTTTATTCTTGCTTATAATTGCTTATTTGACATGGGTCTAGTAGTTTCACTAATTTTTAATCCTAAAATTAGTGGTTGCAAACATCAATTTTCATAACTGAACTATGTTGTTGCTTGAAAGAGAATTTCATGGTTTTTGATGTGAGATTACTAGTGGGAACTTGAGACTCCATTCCGATTTGAGGCTAGAAATAACTCTTATCGACGGAGTTACCCATTTAAGGGTCTAAGCTAGACATAGTGTGACCTCCCCAAGATAGATGTTGGTTGCTTGTTGATTTAACCGATGATGCTCTGACTGGGATTATCGTATATATAGTTGTTGATCGAGATATAACCAACCATACCCATGACCAATGCTACTTATGTCAATAAGCGAGAATAAGTGTGAATAGATAAACACCATATCCGTCATTAAATCCCCATTGGATACACATCCCTAGTCGCCTACTCAACTTGGTTCACCCGCTTTGTTTATTGCTTTAAATTTGAATTGTGATTGTAGTGAAAAAATCCCAATTCCCCCAACTTTTTACTTTCATGTTTTAAACAATTACTCTCCTTGTGAACTCATATCGATACAATATTCATATAGCTAGTATCAAGTCTCTGTGGGTACGACCCCGACACCTATTGGGTACTTATAAATATGTTTTGCTTGATGATCGTTGTGCCTCCATCTTTGGGGAGTACGATTTAAGCTTTTATCAATAAGATTTTAACCTTATTTGGAGGAACATATGGGTTATAACTCTGGTTATTGTACCTATCACCATCCATTTCTCGATCTCTCTAATTACCATCTCGCTATTTATCCTTTATCCAACCTTGATTCTTGTCACTCGGGAGATAATACCCAGGCCGAGAACCCGCTGACAAGTAGAAAATCTTCCCATCAACAATGGTAAATACCTCCTCATCACTAGTTTTAAGCTCGGGATTGCTCATGGCATTCACACTCTTGGCATTTCCAGCCCCAGTTATGTGCTTAGACAAAAATTAACCTGCATCATTATCTTAGCCATAGTTTCATCTCTTTCATCATCTTTGTGATGCATCTCATTTGAAAAGATAGACGTAGTCATCCCCGTGGTAGGAACATATGCCTCCCTCGTGTGCCAAGCATGATTCATCTTGGTCATCCTCTCTAGATAAGCTGAGGCAATACCATATCACTAATCCGTGAAGGTACCACCCGCAAAGTTGTTAGCCACGAACTTGTACATTGAATTCAAAGCCTTATAAAAGCTTTGGAGAAGGACATTATCTGGTAATCCGTGATTGGGGCACAAAAAAAGTTTCTATTTAAACCTCAGTGACGCCTCATGTAGAGGCTCATCCAGGAGTTGGAAAAAGTTGGTGATATCGTCCCTCAATTGCATCATTCTTGATGGAGGGAAGAATCTCACCACAAATTGTTTGACAAGACCATTCCATGTGGTGATTGAGCCTTTCGGAAGCTCATCTAACCATGCCATGGCTTCTCCCATGAGAGAGAAAGGAAATAGGCATAGCAAAATAGATTCTTGGGGAATGTTATGGAAGATGAAAGGCTAGGTGCCTATTTGCATCCTCATGTGCAGCCCTTATAAATAACCCCTTCATTTGTATGAGGTAGAGCATAGTACTAGTGACATGGAACACCGCATTACCAACCGTGGGAGTTAGGCAGATTGCACCTACTCCTCCTTGAATTTTTGGCTCAGGGGTCGCGCCCATGAATTTTTCTACACTTTCGTTATCCCCCGCCTCACTCATAAGCGGCCTTCTCAACAATCACAAACAACAAACAAAGTAAAAACGAACAAAAACGAACAAAGTGATGTCAAATGTCAACCAAAAAGGCTACTTAAAACCAATTCCCCAACAATGGTGCCATTTTTGAGAATGCTCAAGTAACACTCTCCATACGGAGGTGAAGATGATCGGTAAGCAAAAAAAATTTTATTAACCCAACGGTAGTCGGGGTCGATCCCATAGAGAAATGGTTGAGTTTCCTATAAGATTGTCGTATATCAATTATCAATAGAGTCAATGTTCAAACAACAATAAAAGTAAGGGGGGGGGGCAATTAGGGAATTGGGAAATCTGTCCAAATTTGCAATTCTGGGGGGAAATTAGGGAATTGGGAAATCTGTCAAAATTCGCAATTCAACTTAAAAACATAAAGCAAATACAAATTTGTATCAAGAGAGAAGACGACTAGGGGTATGTTTCCTATGGTGCTTAAGCATGGGTTAAGGTACTCGCTTAATTGTGAAAATTCTTGTTAAACGACATGGATAGCATTTGTTTTAATTATGAATGTCAATCTTTTTATCAAACAATCATATTTCCGATGGTTTTTATTCAAGAACCATGCTTTCAATAATAACCAACCAATTTTAGACTTGGGGAAGTCATACTATTTCTAGCTTAGACTCTTAAATGGGTATTTCCAGTGATTGAACTATTTATAGCCTCAATCTAGGTGAAAATCCCAAGTACCCACTAGTGAATTCTCATCCGAAATTATGAACCTCTTTCTCAAGAAAGAACGCAATCAAGTAATTTTAATCAATGTTTGCAACCATTAATTTTAGAGTTAAAACATGGAGAATTCACTAGACCTATATCAATTTAGCAATTATAAGAACAATTAACAAGACCCATACCCAATTTAAAACACCCATCATCAACACACCTCTAGACAAGGAGACTTAGCCACTCATGCTAAGGAATAAGAAACGATACCAAATGGGTAATTCCAATTCCCTTTCATTAATGGAAGAAGTTTCTAATATCCAAGCTCAATTTACAAAACTATGGTGAATCCAAGGTTGAAGATGGAGAAAATGGAGTGAAACCCTTTATCTTTCCATGGGAGAGAAAACTTGTTCAATACTCAAAAACTATTCAAAACTTCAAAAAAACTCTAAAAATTATGCCTAAATTGGGGTATAGAATGTTCCCAATTCATCACATAAAAGTGGACAAAAATGCCCCTCGGGAGCTGTGCATCATGAAGTGCATTTTATATGTCTCATTGTGTGCATCGTATAGATCCGTCTTCAGTATACCAGTTACTGCAGCTGAACTTTGGGTGTTGTGCGAACTGAGGTGTTGACCGCACCAGGCATTGTGCATTTCGCACAACGGCTGCACGTCTTAGAAGATTCTTCTTCTTCCATTGATATTCATACAGAGGGAGGTGTGGGCTGCATCAAGCATTGTTCATGTCACACGCGACTGCACCTCTCGGCATAATCTCCATATCTTTTGATCAACTTCACACTTCAACTCCTTTTGAGCTTTTTTGGGTCCAATTCCTTGTTTTCTACTTTTGACAAGAGTACCTGCATTCATATCAATAAAGACCATAAGAACCTCTAAATCTTATAAAAATATGATAATAATTCATGATTAAAAGCTCAATAAGTTGGTAGATTACCGACTTATCATACGTCTAGAAGAGGGAATGTATGTGCCATCATGACTTGAGAAATTGAGTGGTGATAGCTTGGTATCAAAGCCTTGGTTCACCGGTGTCACCGGTATAGTAGCTTACATCTAGTACAATCCTGTGGATCGGGGTGGAGACGTCTATACTCTATCTTTGGGAGGCTACAGTGGTATATTAGGAAACATGATTGTTCTCTTTCTTCTATATCATGCCTTTTATCTTAGATGGTTTCCTGGAATCTCACTTGTTCTAGTTCACTCTTCCGCAGATGGTTCATATGAGATCATCAGTGGAGGAAGAGGTTGAGCCTTCAACTCCATCATATCCTGCTCTAGCTTGGGGTGGGGGTAGGCATAGAGGTTGAGGTTGAGGACGTGCCCGAGCTATGGCATGAGTTATAGATCCTGAGGCCAAGTATGAGCCTGAGCCAGTTCTAGATCAGTAGACCATAGAATAGAGGGCAGTGCAGGTGCCACGTAGTGCTGGTCACAACATCTGTACCAACCCATCTCCTACACAAGATATATAGGGCATGCTTCTGTAGTTATTGAGCATAATTGGGGGCCAGCCTTCTGATACGACCCAAACATCCGCTCAAGGGGAAGCCTTGGGTGTTCAGAGTTCAGAAGTGCAACCTACTATTATGACACCCTGTGCACAGGTCCTTCCAGTACCCTCAGTTTCTCAGCCTCTTGCTCATTGCTTAGTTATGTTAGAGTCAGAGAAGAAGGCCTGGGGAAAGTTTATGAGATTATCCACACCGAGGTTCTTCGGTGTTCTTGGACAAGATGCTTTTGAGTTTATTTCTACTTGTGAGGAGATTCTCTATCACCTAGGTCAGTTGTATGCCCAAAGAATAGATTATACCACCTATCTGTTGGAGGGACCAGCTAAGCATTGGTGGAGGGACCAGGTAGCTTGCAAAACTTCTAAGTCTCCTCTATTAACTTGGAGAGAGTTCAATGAGGTCTTCATAGTTAAGTTCTTGCCACAATGTGACAGCGAGCATCATAGGGAGCAGTTCACCTGGTTAATACAGGGGTTGATGACCCTATCTGAGGATGAGACATATTTTCACTAGTTAGCTCAATTTGGAGCTATGATTATTCCTACAGAGCCAGACTGGGTTTATTGATTTGTTTGGGGGTTGAGGACCAAGCTTCAATAAACATCAGAGATATAGTTTCTAGTTGTTTCCATTTCAGGCTATAACAGACCATACCCGCACTATGAAGGATTTGCACTACTATGACCTCAGGGCCAGAGATAAGAGGCCACACTATCAAGGCAGTTGAAGTGGTTCCTGCTCTAGAGGTAAAGGTTCAGGTCAGTGGGGTAGAGGATATCAACTACAGTAGCATCAAGGTCAGTCTAGCCGGCCTGTTCAGGAATCACTTTAGGCTTTTAATGGTCCTCAGTTTGATCAGGGTTATAGTAGTCCTCATGGTTACAGTGGGTCAAGTTCAGGTCAGTCTTTGAGAGGTACTTCATTTGGGGCATCAGGCCATGGTGGCCATTCAGCTTCTGCCAGTTCTTCATGCCAGAGTGGGCTGTCAGGGCCTTTATATGAGTGTGGTATTATTGGTCACTGTGCTAGATATTGCACCCATCAGAGTACAGTTCAGCCAGCCGCTTAGCTGACTCAGCTTTTGAGAGTAGTGCAGCTACCAGTCAGAGGTGGTAGCATTCAGGGTAGAGGTGGTGCCCCAGATGGTAGGTCTGGTGGTAAAGATTGAGGTCGGTCTGGTGGAGATTGGAATCAATTCTATGCGGTCCCTAGTAGATCAGAGGTAGAGGCTTCAAATGTATTGATCACAGGTACAATTTATGTCTGCCGCTAGTCAGCTTTAGCATTGTTTGATCCTGGTTCTTCGTGTTCATATGTTTCTGCCTACTTTGTTCCTTGTTTGGGGTTGTCTAGTGATCCATTATCTAATTCCGTATCTATTACTAACCTAATAGGTGATTCTTTAGTACTGGATCAGATTGTTAGTCCAGCTTGATAGTTGTTGGTGATCTTGAGACTTGGGCTGACTTGATGATTTTAGATATGGTAGATTTTAATGTGATTCTAGGAATAGAGTGGTTATCCCCTTATTTAGCGGTTTTGAATTGTTATGCCAAGACCATTACCTTAGCCATGCCCAGCGTATCCCCGATTATGCGGCAGGGTTCTATTGGTCGTGCACCGTCTGGGATCATTTCTTGCCTTTAGGCTAGGAAGTTGATTTCACATGGGTGTTTGGATTATCTAGCATATGTCTAGATGTTAGTGCCAACACTTCTTCTCTTGAATCGGTCTCTACGGTTAGAGAGTTTTTAGATTTATTTTTTACCGACCTGGTAGGCCTTTCATCAGAGCGTGATATAGACTTTGTCGTTGAGTTAGAGCCGGGCACCAGGCCCATTTCCATTACTTTGTATCATAATGCTCCAACTGAGTTGAGGGAGCTTAAGGTTTAGCTTTAGGACTTGTTAGCTACAGCTTTCACCAGGCCGAGTGTGTCGCCTTGGGGTGCTCCAGTTCTATTTGTGAAAAAGAAAGATGACTCGATGCAGATGTGTATTGATTATCAGCAACTGAATAAGGTGACTATAAATAATAGGTATCCGATGCCCCGTATAGAAGACTTGTTTGATTAGCTCTAGGGTGCAACAATGTTTTCAAAGATAGATTTGAGGTCAAGATACCACCAGTTAAGGATTAGGGTGGAGGACATCCCTAAGACAACATTCAGGACACGTTATGGCCATTATGAGTTCTTGGTGATGTCTTTTGGGTTGACTAATGCCCCAACAGCTTTTATAGACTTGATGTATAGGGTGATCAAGCCGTTCTTGGATTCATTTGTAACAGTCTTCATAGATGACATATTGATATACTCGCAGGGTAGGGAGGATCATGAGAAGCACTTGAGGATCATACTCCAGACTTTGAGAGATCATCAGTTCTATGCCAAGTTCTCAAAGTGCGAGTTTTGGCTTGGGTCAGTAGCATTCCTAGGACACGTGGTGTATAAGGATGGGATTAGGGTGGACTGATAAACCCAAATTACACCTCCTGTCAGAAGCGTAAATGGCTGTTGTTCAAATACAGAACCCAACGAAGGTTGGGGTCGATCCCACAGGGAATATGGTAGGACTATGAATGATTAGTGTTTTCTTGCGCTGTTAGCCATTTATTTCCCTCAAAAAGGGGGGTTTTAAGTAACAAATATCAAACGTAACTTAGTTTCATAACAAGTAATAGTTTCAAAGGTTGTTATCAATAAGAGTAGGGTAGTATTCCCTATGAGATCATAACTTAGTAAGACGTTTTACTTAGTAAACTAGCTTGGTGCTTAGCAAGCAAAATTGGTAACTTAGGTTCACCTAAATAGTTGGTCCCTTAGATAGATGAATTTCACAAAACTCCTTGGTCCGGCCGTGGGTGTATGATTTATGTCCCTTACCCTGGATCCCAGATTAGGTATTCTCGGACAAGGTCAAGCTATTAGATGAGGGTTGGAAGCCTTAAATCTCCATTGTTGAATAACACTTTTCCCATCCGTTACCCCCTTGGTCTGACAAGTTAAGATAAGGCAAGTTCTAACATTGTACACTGTTAAAAAGCAATCAATGCAAAGGGAAAGAACAATACATGCATAAACACCGCCCTATAATTACCAACTACTTTGCCTACTTCGTTAATCCTTCATGGTTCCCACAACCCTAGCTGTGGATTTAGCTACTCATATTCATAAGTATACGATTAGAAGTTGTTGAAGAAATCATGAGCATATACTTATAAGAAGAGGTAAAGAAATCCGGAATCTTGGATAAACCTCAAGAACACTGCAATAATTCAAGAACAAACTTTAATATTTAAGAATTTATGTCATGACTGCATCCTAAACATAAACTAAACGTTATAATCATAAAAAATGTCGGGAACTCCGATATAAAACCTAAGGGAAGTGTTTATTGACAAAAGGACTAAATCCTAAATATTGTAGGAAAGCTGGATGCGACACTACCGACAGGATGCCCCACGGGCCATCGTAGATGCGTTGGGTGTCATGGGTGCCCGTCAGGCTTCTTCATGTTTGATCTCCAGGTCTCTGCCTTGTTTTGATGGGCCATTGTGATGGGACATCATGGGTGCGATGCCCGACATAGACATCTCATCACCTCCTTAACTTTCTTCTCAAAGCTCCACTGTCCAATTCCGACGGGCTCTGCAACATCCCATCGTGTCTCTCACGGGTGTTGTGGCAGCTCATCAAGTCTAGCCTCCAAGTTTTATCTCCACTGGTCCAGTTAGAAGGGCTTTTTGATGTCCCATGGCTGGACCGACGCCCATTATGGCAGGGCGTCGGAAGTGATTTCTTCCCTTCAGTCTTTCTGGTTTATTTCGAGGGCTTCTCTCATGAGTCGTGGAAGATCCCACGCCTGTGGGGCATGATTTTGCATTGAAATCTGCAATTTTTTGGCAATCTTTATCTTTTAAATACTTATCCTGTACATGTAACAAATGACATCAAATCTAATAATACATGCTTAAAAACTCCAAAAATCCTTAGTTTTAAGCGTCGAAAGTGCCGTGAAATCCTGGCACATCAACACCCTCAACTTAGAATGTTTGCTTATCCTTAAAGAACAAACGAAAAGAAAAACTAACACGACACATAGGTAAAAGAAACTAGAAACTAAAGAAGCAAGATGATTCATTTATCTCCCAACTCTCAAAATAGTACCCACTCCTTAACAGCTCAAAAACTAGTGCATTTAGTCAAGATATCAGAACAACACAAGATGGATCAATGAGTGACAACATGATATTCATGAGTAAGCTAGCATACACAGGCAGACATTCCAACCAAGCAATTAGCAATCACATCCTACTCTAGTTCCCTAAAAAAAAAGAAGTCATGAACACACAAAATCGCAATCTAGCAAACAGGGACTGGGAACACGCTCACTCTCACAAGAAAGTTCAAGCTATACGTGCACAATACCATAGGCTTGCCCTTATTTTCTATGCCTTGTCTTTCAAACAGTTCAATTAGGATCACGATAGGACTTTGTTAAACTTGTAATGTAGGCTTAGGGACAGAAATGGTATATTTGGGTAAATAGTGACTATGCCCTCCTTAAGACTACAATAACTTCTTTATTTTCTCCACCTTTTTAGACCTTATAGTTATCCTCCCTTATTCTCCTTTCTGTTATCAAACTTTGGGTGTGGCTTTTATTACACACTTGCACTTATTCATTCATCATAATTTATTTTAAAGCACACAAACCACACCGGTTAGACTTCTTTTTAATGCTAACTCAATCTTTTCATACCCAACACTTCCTACTCAAACCTAAAGTAGCCACCCTCAACTTGGGCTTTTAGCCTGAGTTGAGGTTCATAGTGTCCAAGGAGGGACTAGGGCCAAAACAACGATTTATAGGAAATAGGGAAGGTGAACATGCTAACAACAAAAAGGTTCAATTTTTAGGATCAAATTTAGGGATTAAAGGGATTCAGTTTTATTTTGTAGGTCATTTGGCTGGAGTGGACTAATTCAAAAACAACCAATGATCATATCCTAACCAAACAATTCTACAAAAACAGCAAGACTAACTAGGCAAGTTCTAGATTGACAGTACAGAAAGAACAGATACTAAGCAGCTCACTTCACACATGACAAAATTTAGACTACATGTTAGCTAACTACCAGTTCATGCTTTAGCTTAAGCTAGTTATCTCATTTATATACGTGTTGTCATTTACAGATCCATCAAGGTTAGTTCTAACACCTTATTGCACAAAAATTTGGAGGGGTCTCCATTTTTTTTACAGACTTTCTTCAAAAATCATGGGCTGCATTTAGTTCCTAATTTGCTTCTACAAACACACTATACTAAACATGCTGGTTCAATAGAAATTAAAAATTCCTTAGGGAAAGAACACAGCAAGAAACCCTAAGGACGCGTATATCGTATAGATACCATCATGGGTTGCCTCTCATGTAGTGCTTAATTTAACATCGTGGTACGACGCGTGTGTTTTGGCTACTCAGACTTCACCAAAGCAATCTACAAAAAAATAGATGACCACAACTGCCCCCACCCCATTTAAAAAGTGGTGCATTGTCCCCAATGCACTAAAAAATAACCAAACAAGGGATACAAGGCATATCTGTGGTGCCTAAGCATGGTCATATGGTGTAGCAGTAGTCGATCCCACTGGCTCGGTGCCCACATCTTTCTCAACATTAGAGGCTTTCTCTGCAGTCCTATTAATAATATCAGCTACCCGAGCAGCATTAACAACACTAACTCCCATAATGGGGTCTGAAGAAGCTATATCAAGAATGTCAGGAACATCACTTGCCAAACCACCCATGCCAACGACATCAACCTTGATCTGTTGCATAGCTAGGGACTCCTTTGTTGCCCGCTATATGTCTTTCTTAGCTCTTTTCATGGAAAGAGGTGCGTCATCCACTCGGACATGCTTATCTTTTCTCTTCCTCTTTTTCATGTGCTCAGAGGGACTAGGAGGTACTTCAGCTTCTTTTTCCCTTTCTGTCTCAACCACTTTTTCCTTTTCTAGGTCAGCCGGCTAAAGCTCGGGGTCTAAAATATCCCATAAGTCAAGCATAGGCTCCTATGTAATCTCTGGTAAGACTACTAGAGCCTTAGCTTGAAAAGTTGGGGGATTCTTCAACCCATCCACATCGATCCTAAGCTTCGCTATCTGCTGCTTTAGTTTTGTAAGCTCAACTACGCCCATTTCCTGCAGCTTTTCATCAACCCTATTTTCTAATATGTCAATCCGGTCATTCACATTAAGAAACAGTGTTATGGCTCTCCGTATTGAGGCAACAACAATCGGCTAAAACTGTAAAAAGCAAACTCAATGGTCCTCTGAACTGTGTTGGCAAAATTTGCCGGATGAAAAGAAAATATTAAATCAGTTTTCTCCATTAGAGGTGCAGCAGAAGAGGATGGACCAGCAGTAGTGTGCTCAGTTTGACTACCCTGTGGGGTGGTCAAAGTAGTAGCGGATGGGGTCACCTCTGAAGTTGGTACATGTGCCTCTAGAGTGGGAGCAAGTAGTTCTAAAGTACCACTCAAACCCGTAACTCTGGTTTCATCCTTTGACCTCTTGGGATGATGTGTCCAGATGGCTCACTCCAAACGATCAATACCTACATACTTTGGGACATCAGCTTCATCACACAATTCAGTTATGAGGTAGGGAAATGGATAGGATAAATTGATCTTGGTGACTCTGTCCCGGATTTCTTCAGCAATAAAGTGCCCAAAGTTCAGATGGTACTTGAATATCAGACTATCCACTAGGATGACCCATTCAAGAGTCAACTGATTATCGGCACATGGTTAAATAAGCCAGAGTCACACCTGGGCCCATAAAAATTTGTCCTTAAATGATCGTGAAGCCATTGTGATCTGCGACTTGTGCTGGTCGAGGCACTTTGGTATCACAGTCATTGTCAGGCTCTTGTACAACCACTTTGTCTGCTTTATCTCATTCTTGACCCGGTAGTCATAGTCAAAGGTGTCGGTGGTAAATATAAGCTCAGGCCAAAAAATAAATTTGTTTATGGTTTCGGTCGAGATATTAAACGGGACACCTCTTACTGGTATGCTCTCAAGAGCAGGAAAGTCTGCAATCTTCTGGCCTTTTTTTCATCTACTTTCTTTGATGGCCTGATAGTTTGCATAGAGAACTCCCTCACGAGAGTCGACTAGTAATCCAGGAGTGGCTTGCTAGTCCAACCCAATTTGTATTACCGAAAGTATTCATCAAGCTTGGGGAAGTCCTTTTTCTTGAAGGTATCTATCCTCCATTCCTCTGTGATAGGACGCTTCATGTACCCCTTAGCCGTTTGTGGCTAGCCCATAGTCAAATATTTTCTGGGACTTTTTCACCAACCATCTACTCTTCTCTCGAGCGAGTACCAGCATTGTACAAGGGGCTGTCGGAGTGGGTGAAGTAGGCTCTCTTTCCGGAGTAGTGGTCTCGGTATCAGAATCAGCATCACCATCCATATCTTTGGACGAATTATGCTGAAACCCTGATTCATCATCATTTCCAGACTCGGTCCTGGTTTCTATGCCACTAGAAACCTGGGTAGCTTGTTCATGCCCTCTTTTAGATGGTGAAGGAGCATGGTCCCTCTCTGCGTTAGAACTGGCCGAGCCATAAGATGATCCATCCCTCTCTTCAGAAGAAGATAATATTAGCTTTCTTCTAGTTGCCCGGATGAGAGGGGTGTTGTATGAGTCACTCTTCTCGACTTTAGAATGGATTTGATCCTTTAGTCGAGACTTGACTGATGTATCCTTTGCTTTCTAGGCCCCCCGTGTTGTAGTTATGTTTTGTGCCATTTAGTACCTGCGAATAACCACCGTTAGCAACCGAAACAAAAATCAAAAACCAAAAAAATTGACATTTAAAAAAAATCAGGAAATTTGGCCTCCCATGGGCGTGAAAGGTCCGACGTCCCATGGTACAGGGCATTTGAATAGGACAGAGAACAGTGCAGGAAAAATTATCCACCCACGACCCTGTACCACAGACATGGGAGGTCCGACGTCTCGTGCGATAGGGTGTCAGATCCTGGCAGTGGGATTTTTATGGACAACTGTCCTCCTACGGGCTCTTCCCACGAGTGTAGGAGGTACGATGTCCCATCGGATCGGGTGTCTGATCCAGCCAGATACCTTTGCAACCTCTGAACCATTTCCAATGCCATAACCGATACCCATCATGCCTTAGACATTCTGTCTGCTGGCCCATGGGATCAGGTTAGGCACAATAACTTATCTCCCTTATTTGTTCACTTAGCACAATCTTCTACTCGCCCAAACGACAAGCATAAAACACAGATAGGCATAATATCAAACTATCATTCACACCAATCACACAACCCTTATTCCCATTTTTGTTTAAGTTATACATACACAAAATAATTAGGCAAAGTACCATAACTAGGGTTCACTTAAACAAATACAAAATTAAAACATCAGAACCCATAGTTGTTGTTTTCGAACATCAAGTGCAAAATGTGAAAAACTACCAAGATGACTTACTTTTTGCTGTGCAATATGCTCTTGAAGAAAGCTTGGTAAGTTGAAAACTTTGTAGACTTTGCCCACTTCGTGTGATTATGATGAGTATATGGGATGTGGGGGATGATTATATGGTGGAGATGATCATGGGGAGTGATTTCGGGAGTTAATATCATGAATTTGTGAGGGGGAATTAGGAAGATGGAGAATGTGTGTTTTGACCTCAATTTGATTGAGGTCAAACACTTAATGGACACGGGGAAAAAGGAAAAGGGATTCTGAGTCAAGTCGGGTCAGAGTTTAAGAAACATTAAAAATTGTTGACCTTGTTTGCCAACACATACGATGGGCTATGCGATTCCTGTGGGGCACGCAATGGCCCGTTATGAAGAATTTACATGGGTGTCTCAGGCTTGACTCCCACGCCCATCGAGGTTAGGACATCCCATCATGCATGGAGTGGGAATGAGCAAGGGCTCCTTCTGCATTTGTACTTGGCTTCACGTCCAACTTCCACGCCCGTTGGAGCCGCGACATCCCATCATGTAGGGTGTAGAAATGGGGGAGACACCAATTTTGTCGACACTTAGAATATTTTTAGTTGGGATGCCCTAGTCCTATGGGCGTGGCACCTGCGATGGCCAGTCACAGGGCCCGTGGGACCCCTTATTCCTGCAATTTTTCAATATCTCATCTTGTCACTTCCTGCATATTCAAGACACATTAGTTCATGGGTTGCCTCAGATGCAACGCCTTATTTAATGTCGTGGCACGATGCAGGTTACTTGACTACTCAAACTTCATCAAGTTTCCTCATGGGTTGCCTCTCATGCAGTGCCTAATTTAACATCACGGCATGATACAACTTGCTTGATTACTCAGACTTCATCAAGCTCCTTGGGTGGGACGAATTCATCAAGTTTCCAGGCTTTAACTGCTTTAAGCTCCTCTGCAATACCCTAGTATGCTTTGATCCACTGCCCATTAGCCTTGAACCTATTGCCATCATGATTTTCAAGTTCGACGGCCCTGTGAGGAAACACTTGTACAACTTTGAATGGTCCAATCCACTTGGACTTCAACTTGCTAGGAAACAAGCGAAGTTTGGAATTGAAAAGCAAGACCAAGTCACTCCGCTGGAAATTTCTATTTTCTATCTTCTGGTCATGATACAACTTCATCTTCTCTTTATACAACACTGAACTCTCATATGCATTCAGGCTGAACTCATCTAACTAATTTAGTTTCCCAAGCCACTGCAATGATGCTTCAGACCAGTCTAAGTTCAGTTTCTTCAACGTCCATATGGCCTTATGCTCTAGCTCAACATGAAGATGGCACGCCTTTACAAATACAAGATTATATAGTGACATACCTATTGGCATCTTGAATGCAGTCCGATATGCCCATAAATCATCATCTCGTTTCCGCGACCAATCCTTTTTGTATTGACAGTCTTGGATAGAATTGACTTTATTTCATGGTTGGAGACTTCCACTTTCTTACTAGTCTGGGGATGACAGAGGGTTGCAACATTATGCTTCACTCCATATTTCTCTATTAAAGAATGAAATAGCTTGTTGCAGAAATGAGAAACTTCCTTACTAATGATTTTCCTTAGAGTACCGAATCTAGAGAAGATGTTATTTTTCAAGAATGCTATGACACACTTACCCTAATTGTTGGGAAGAGCAACTGCCTCCATATATTTTGATACGTAGTCAACATCCACTAATATGTACCAGTTTCTATTAGACATCACAAATGGGCCCATGAAGTCAATACCCCAAATGTCAAATAGTTCGACCACCAGGATACGATTAAGAGGAAGCTCATGCCTCCTTGATATATCTCCTTCCCTTTGACACCTGTTGCAAGCTTTAGCAAATCATGGATGTCAATGTGAATAGTCAGCCAATAGTAGCTGCATTGCAGGATCTTGTGTGCAGTCTGGATACCGCTATGATGTCCCCAAACATGGAATGTATGGTAAGCCTCAAATATCTCCATCATCTCAACTTCCGGCATACATCTACGAATGATGGTATCAGCACACACACGAAACAAGTATGGCTCCTCCTAGAACTACTTCTTGACATCAGACATGAACTTTCTCTTTTGGTGAACAGACATATTAGGAGGCACCAGGTCACTTGCCAAATAGTTGGCAAAATCTGCAAACCATGGAATCAGGTCTTGAGTGGAAGCCAACACTTGCTTGTCCTAAAACCAATCATCAATCTCCTCTGCATCATCAAACTTTAGCATAAATTCATCCTCTATTCTAGACAAGTGATTTTCTACCTGATTCTTTGTGCCCTTCCTGTCCTTGACCTTAAAATAAAAATCTTGCAGCAGTAACACCCATATAATCAATCTCGGCTTTGCATCCTTTTTCTCCATGAGGTATCTAAGAGCTGCATGGTCAGTGTGTACAATTACCTTGGTGCCAAACAAATAAGATCTAAATATTTCGAATGCAAAGACCACAGTAAGCAACTCTTGTTCTGCCACCGTATAGTTCTTTTGAACAGGGTTAAGTGATTTGCTAGCATAGTATATGGGATGGAGAATCTTTTCGCGCCTTTGGTCTAGGACTGCTCCTAGTGCCACTCCACTAGCATCGCACATAACCTCAAAAACTGAGACTAATCAAGAGAAATTATGATGGGCGCAGAGATCAACTTTTCCTTAAGGCACTTGAATGCCTTCAAACATGCATCATCAAACATAAATTTTACCTCCTTCTCCAACAATTTGCACAATGGATTTGCTTTTGATAAATCCTTGATAAACCTCTGATAGAAACCAGCATGCCCCAAGAAACTCCAAATCCCCTTCACAGAAACTAGTGGAGAATATTTTTCAAACACCTCAATCTTAGCTTTGTCGACCTCTATACCCTTCTTGGAGATCCGATGGACGAACATTATTCCCTCTTTCACAATGAAATGACACTTCTCCTAATTAAGAACCAGGTTGCATTGTTCACTCCTCTTTAGCAAACAACTAAGATGAGCCAAACACTCATCAAAAGAGTCACCAACCATCGAAAAGTCATCCATGAACACCTTAATCATGTCCTCCACCATGTCAGAGAAAATAGACATCATGCAGCGCTAAAATGTTGTTGGTGCATTGCATAGACCGAAAGGCATCCTCTTGAAAGCAAATGTCCCATACAGACAAGTGAAAGTGGTATTCTCTTTGTCTTCAGGAGAAATCGAGATATGATTGTATCCTAAATAATCATCAAAAAAACAATATCATCCTCTACCAACAATATGGTCTAACATCTGATCCATGAATGACATCGGAAAAATAGTCCTTTTTAGTCTAAGCATTCAACTTCCTGTAATCCATGCATATGTGCCAGCCTATGACTGGCCTCATTAGAATCAACTCATTCTTAGCATTTGGGACTACAGTAATCCCACCCTTCTTTGGCACACACTGAATAGGGCTTACCCATTTGCTGTCCGTAATAGGGTAAACCACACTTGCATCAAGCCACTTGATAATATCCTTCTTGACAACCTCTTGCATAGGCTGATTCAACCTACGTTGGTGCTCAATACTCAGAATGCAATATGGGGCTAGCTGAATCTTATGAGTGTAAATCCAGGTGGAATCCTAATGATGTCAGCAATGCACCAACCAATGGACCTTTTAAACTTTCTCAACACAGAAACCAGAGCTTCAACCTTCCCTTTTCCTAAGTCTGCGGCAATAATAATTGGCAAGGTCTCATTAGCTCCTAAAAATACATATCGAAGATGAGACGGAAGGGCCTTGATGTTCAAGACTGAAGGCTTCAGAATAAATGGTCTGGTAGGCAGTGTCTGTCTATTTTTCAGGTTTAAATCAAGCTTCTTTAGAGCATAGCTATAGGACACCATACCTGCAAGTGCTTCAACCATATCATCATACTCCTCAATATCGTCTCCATTAAAACTCATAATAACAGCCGCAAGTGCTTCAACACCAAGTCTCTCCTTAACAGGCACAATTAGCTGATTCTCATCAACCACATCAATAACAAAAACCACACATATGTCGTCATGATGCTTCATAGATTGGCAGACAATAAAAGTAACTAGTTCCTTGGCAAGGAATGGTCATCCCAAGATCATAGGAACCTCAAAGTCAACCTCGCAGTCAAGGATCACAAAGTCTACAAGGAAGATGAAAGTATCAATCTTCACAAGTACATCATAGAGAATTCCAAAAGGCTTTTTCACTGTGAGAACTGCCATAAGAAGTCGCATTGTAGTCGGTTTTGGGGCTCCCAAGCCCAACTAATTAAACACTTCTAGTGGCATCAGATTAATACTAGCACCCAGATCACACAACACCTTACAAAAGTAGAACACTCTAATCCTGCAAGGAATAGTAAAAGCTCAAGGATCTTCTTTTTTCTACACCAAAGAACAGAAGGCTATTGCACTATAATGGTGCAAATTATCAGCTGGCTCAAAGCTTACCGTTCTCTTCCTAATCACCAGATTCTTCTTGAATTTATCATATCCAGGCATCTGATCCAATGCTTGAACTAAAGGAATATTGACTAAAAGTTGCTTCAGCATGAAGATGAACTTGTGAAATTTGTCATCCTCAATCTTTTTCTTCAATCTCTGTGGGTAAGAGGGATGAGGCAATGGCATGGGCTTCAAGACCAATAGTGCCTCAATCAATAAAGGAACCACTAATACATCAATAATAGGGAGTCCAATGACTCGTACTATACCAACACAACATCTGCTATACCACCAATAATCTAAGGCTCTAATAAGCTCTATAATACAAATGAGGTAGTATAATCTACCTACAGTCCCAGTGGCCGCCTATTCTACCAAGGAACACAATCAAGTGAAAACAAACCCTCCGGCATCCCATACTACCGGAGCGTACACTAAGCAAATAGAAAACAAGGGTGGTATCCGAATACAATATGCATGATGATGTGATATGATATGATGTAACTAGGTATGATAGAAGAATTGTATGTTACCCACCTCCGGTACCTAAAAGGCCCAATAGAGGCAGGATCCATGGAAGGTCGCACCAGTATACCTCAACTCCATTGTATACCCCTCCTCTGGCACACTCGGCACTTAGCCCCTTGTTTGGAATGACAAGGTCCTTAGAGGTCCTCAACCACATACTAAAAACCGAGAAACCTCAAAATCCTATAGAAAGCTGCCCAGAGTGTATCCAGGTCTAAATCAGCAGTAAAACAAGTCTAGCACCTGCCCTTGCCGAGTCTAATATCGTCTCAAAATTAGTAGTAAAATAGTTCTAGCGCCCTGCTTCACCGAGTCTAGTGTAAGTATGAAAACTGATGATAAAATCACTATAACATCTCTTCTACTCCAAGAAGATCCATAAAAATCAGTTTTGAATCCTTTTATAATCTTTTATACCAAAAATGGCCCCTCGGGCCATGCCAAGTTTAGAAAACCGGCGAGAGTAGGCCTGCAGCAATAATAGTAGTAAAACATGCAGAAAAACCTTTACATGAATGATATGCTCACACCAATCAATTAGCCCAATGGCTCACAAACAACCTATCGGCCATGCACAAGCACAATCAACTCTACAACAAAGATATCCAGCCTAAACTAACATCACGATGTCCAGGACTCACGTGCATTTCCAAATATCCCACCATATATGGTCCAGAGGCATAATCAAATGCCACACGAGGCCACAAGGGTAATATTACAATACTACAACGAGTAGTACAAACAACATAAGAATAAATCTCACAGAAGGAACGGATAAGGTCTGGGGTACCAACCTATAATAACCTACCCAAGGATACTAATTAATGCATATATAGACTATATACGCAAAGTCTAAGGTAGGGAAGACCATAACCTACCTGTCATCCGACGACTAGCTGCTGAAACGGTGTCGTCCAAGCTCGAACTGCTCCAAAAAGCCCCAAATCATGAACAAACTATCAACAATATATTCTATATGTCAATACAAAGCTAACGGTACCCACATTGCTAAAAATTTAGCCGGATCAAAATCCAGGTCAAAAGCAGCACCGTGGGCCCTACAACCCAAAACCAGAAATGAAAAATACAACAATGTTCCCAATATTCCCAGAAGCATATGCCCAAAAATTGAGAGGAATTGGACCATGGGAAGGGCCCCAAAATAGTCCAAAAACTCAAGAAACGAAGAGGGAATTCAAATGAAAATTTAAGAAAATTAAAGAGGAACTTACCGGATTAGAAGCCAACAAATGATCAATAATCGAAAATATATAAGACTCCAAACTTTAGGAATGAACAAGGGTGATTAATGGAGGTTTTGGTGTCTAATTTCTATGGAGGAACGATTTTGGAGAAGAAGGATATAAGATGAAAATGGAAGGGTGGTCACCTACTTAAGCTGCTAGCGCCCAGGGGCTAGGGTGGGCGATGAGGCGCAGGGGCACAGGGGCACAGGGGCCAGGGTGGCCAGGGCTCTGAGGCGCAGGGTCACAGGCATCTAGGATGCCAGGGCGCTGAGGCACAGGGTCACAGGAGGCCAGGGTGGCCAGGGCGCTGAGGCGCACGCTGTTGCCCACACCAACAACCAGCAACCATCCTTAGGAAAATTTTTATACGATGGACCCCCGGGAATGCATCTAGGGTCCTACCAACACAAAGAGCTGAGCTATTCAACTAGAAATGGCATTCTAGATCTAACGGGATCTATGAAAATCCCATCGGAGGTTAATTTAATGAAAAGTGGGCCCCGCGCCCAAAATCAACCTTTAAGCCAACTATTCCAAAATGGAACCTAAGGGCCAAAATCATGTACGGAAGCCTCAGGACCAGAACCAATAGTTTCTCTAGACTAAACTCGACATCTGGAGCTAACAGTGCTAACAAAATTTCAAACCGAGGCCGTCTTCTCCAGATGTTCACCAAAGTCAACAATACAAGCCTAACTGGCCTAAAAACACAGAACATGAAAGAATTCCAAGCTGAAAAGATCTCGGATTCCAACCAAAGGTCTAATTAGACCAAAGTCCATGCTCCAAAGCTAACGAAACTGTCAAAATTTGATTCCGAGCTTGTTTACCAAGAATATTGACCAAAGTCAATGAAGGCTCTAAAATGGGGAAACGACCATAAAGACCAAACTAACGGCCCGGGCACCAAACCACCGGTTCCAGTGAGTCATAAATGACTTTGGACCGCTGCAAAAAAGCTCTGATAGTATAAAGAAGGTGAAAATGTGAAAATGACCAGAAAGGTCAGTACATCATCCACTACTAAAAAGGACTTTCATTTGTGAAATTCAAGAAAAGGAAACACCAGAAACTCAAACAACGATGGAAACTAAACCTGCACCACTCATTCGGTCTCTTGGGTAGCCTTATCGACCGGATGGCACCCAACAAATCCAAACCACAGGAAAAACTACCAAACCTAAATTGCTCACTAGCCAAGCTAGACTCCAACCTTTAAATCAAAACTCCAAAGGTCTATCAACCGAACTGAACCTCAAGAAACTCAACCAGAATGCGCCAACACAACACCCAAACCAAGAGGATCAAGGCGATCAACGCGCGGAACCCAAAATCTCGATACCACAACCATGCTCACCTAGAAACCCTAACCCGACCATCCAACTCATGACTCATTTGATCCGTAAAAACTCACTCTATCAAACCTGAAACATCTACACCTTAACCATAAAGCTTTACACAAGTCAAACACTTGAGCCACCCTCAAGACATCAACGAACCCCTGGAGATCTATAGTGCCCCTATATTCAACCTCAAACTATGTCACCTTCAGACCTAAAACTCTATCAAAGCCAAACTCTAGCCTACTTGTCTTTGACATCCAAATTACCAACCCTTAGCATATCCTCAGAAACAGAGTAATATGTCTCGACTGACCATCAACCATGGATGGATACCTTTGCTAAAATCAATCTCGATACCTGAACCTAACTGAACAAACCATCGGAGCCTAACTGCAACTAACATACCAATGTCGAGAGGGACATGAATGAAAACCCTATGTCAAAGAGAGATCTCCCAACTACCAAACAAATCCAACCTTGCTAAACCGTGCAAATTTTGAATAGGCTGAAAGTGAATGAACTAGGGAAACCTGCCCACTAAAACCCCCAAATAGAACCCAAATTTTTGCAAAGAGTGTGGTAAGCCCACCACAAAGTTTGTAACCATCAACTATGTTCCAAACTCTAGGAATACCACTGCGGCTCCAAATACTCGAACACCAATTAGATTTAAGATCACCTTACTAGCCCTACCAAAAAAAGAAGTCTACCACGTTGTAAGTATCAAGTCAAACCACCTTGCAGTCAAAGGAAAGGATGCTTGAAGTCCAAGGTCGCTACCTAGCTATAAAAAACTTCATAATCTTTCAACTCCCCCTCTGGCTCACACTAGCAGAGCCTAATCTATGCTGGAATCTCATGCAACAGACAACCTCTCATAGAATCAACTACTTCAAACCTCAAACTCTCAGAACACAAAGGCGACCATTAACCTCAAAGTACCATAAGAACCCAAAGTAGCCCTGTTGGTCTCAACCCGTAAAACCTGATGACATATAACACACAATGCTGATCCTCAAACTGATGCTGCTGAATCTGTCCAACCAAGGTAGAATGGACCTCCCTACTGACAAGAACACTGCTAGAATCTAGCAAGTCAAGCCTAACCAAATGGTTAACCAAAGACTAGATGCTTAAGGCCAATGGCTACTTCGAAATTGTAATAGAGAAGCTAAGTTATCCGCACTTACTGCCTTCCGGCTAAAGGATGTTGCAACCAAAGAGAACCATCCATGAACCATCTGAAGTAACCTGCTAGCGCACGATTCTAAAACCTAACTACAATTATTCATCAATGCTTCTATTGAATCCCTAAGTAGACTCATAAGTTACCGATGAACACTATAGAAATTGGGGACACCTAGCTCTAAAAATATAGTTTGCCCGATCCACAACAACTGCTGAGGCTTGGCTCATCTAAAGAACCTAACAAGGATAAGCATAGTTGATATAACAAGCTCATAAAGGTAGTACTGGAAATGGCCACTACCTCGATCTTTTACTGGAAGGAAATATGGCCTCAAATCTATCAAAGGAAAATGTCACTGCACTCTATATTCAGTCAAATCAAGTCACCAACACACAAACTAAAGCATACCCTTAGTCATCACCCAGTCAGTTACTAGTTACCCATACATACGTACAAGGAGTCATCTCTCTCCTTTTTCAAACCAACTGAAACCCTTTATAAGGATGCACCAAAACTGATAAACTCTTTCATTGAGGATTTTGGAGTTGTCCCCTTAGCTCCTTCAACTCTACTAGCGACACTAGATAAGGTAGGAAAAAAATGGGTCGAATGCCCACTCACCAAAAATACTATGATCACAACTCAACCACAATGCTACAATCAACAGTTAGCCATAATGACATGGTCAAAACTCAATCACGATGCTATAATCAAAACCCAACCTCAAAGTCATAATCAAAAGTCAATCCTCAAAGCCATAGTCAAAATTCAACCCAACCAGAACTGGAGAAAAACAAGGAAAACAACTCAACCAGGCTTGAAGCAGAAGAAAGACAAGGGGAGCAACCCATACCTTCTAACTTCCTAAACCAACCAAACAAATAGGGTCGATTCTAATTTCTCGAGAAAAGCCAAATCCAAGAGAAAACCCGCTTGCATACCCAACAATAATCTTCTCAAACCAAAGAAACTTCCCCTGACACATAACCATCGGTACCGCACCAAACCAATGGAAGGATTTCTAGTAAACACTAGATAACGGCCTAGGCAACAACCCTTCAGGACCGCTGGAAAAGAGACACTCAAAACCAACTCTAAGACCACGCGAGAACAAGAAATAAAGCCCACTAGATCTACCCACGAGTCACAACTCTGGGTAATCACCTCTCAAAGACATCACACCCATCCACTATTAAGAATCAATCCACCAATATAACACATGAATAAACACTACAAACACAAATAGTAAAACCAAACAAAAAATAGGTAGGAAAATATACAAATACACGAAAAAGGGGTAGATTCGCATAACAAACAATACTAACACTAGCTGATGGTAAAAAAGGTCGTATCTGTAACAACAATATCCAAAATCTCCACCTCTATCCTACCAATAGGGCCATAGAACTTATGGTGTCTATCACTGGATTGGTAGTTAAAGCTGAAGGCTCGATCATCCCTACCCGAGGACAATCTCTAGAAAAGTGACCAACCATCCTATAATCATAACAACCCTACTGACTGTAAGGCACAAACATGGGGCAATCCCTATCAAAGTGCCCACGCACACCGCACTGGAAGTAACATGCACTAGATAAAGTCTGATGGGAATATGTCGCTGAGCTTGACCAACCATAATGACCTACACGTCCTAAATGCAAACCCCAAGAACCCTGACCTACACCATGCCTACTCTGCTCAATAGAACTGAAACTGATCTACTAGACAAGAAGCAATAGAACTGATCCCTACCAGAGAATTCTCTACCTCGAGACTGAGAACCATAAAAACTTCCCTGATAGCAATGCCTCTTACCACGAGCTCCATATGCCTCGCGAGATAACCCCTCAATAGCCCAAGCATGATCAACCACCTGACTAAAGGTAGTCCCAACTGTTACCAAGTGTTTTGTTTCCAAATTGAGCAGTGAAATCAACCCTCCAACAAAACCCTGAACTCTCTCAAACTCTAAAGGCACAGTCCTAGCAGTGCGCCTAATCACCTCGTGAAACCTAGTCTCATACTCTAAAACTGACATACAACCCTGTTTGAGACCACTAACCTCAAACTCAACTGAAACACCACTCAAAAAACTGGGTACTGCCCCTACCTGAGGTACTAAAACACCCTCAGGAAGACTCGGAGTCCTAGCCATGATGTCTTTAAGAACTAGGGTAGTCATAAATCCTACCAGAGGCTGGGCTGGCCCCAAACCCCCTAGATAGTGCAGTATCTCTTTCTGAAATCTTGGCGCTGGAGGAAGCACTAAAGTAACAAGAATAGAAGCCTCACCATCACCTGCTGTCATACCCGTCCTAGGCATCTGAGAAGGAAAAACAATGAAGTTTAGAAGTTAATAGAGCCAAGAACGCACAATAAGGAGCCAAGAACAGGGAACTTTTCCTAACAATGACCTGTAGCATCCTGCAGATAGGATACAAATGTTATTGTACCAATCCACGAGACTCTACTAGACACTTGATCTTATACCAATGACATCGATGAACCTAGAGCTCTGATACCAAGCTGTCATGACCTGATTTCTTAGGTTATGATGACACCTACAACCCGCCAGTAGGCGAACATATCCTCGTAGCCTGGAATGGTTAGTAATGGGCTACTACCTAACCAATATGCACAATAAGCATAAATAAGTGGAAGAAGATATAAAATAATGACAACACAAAAGCAAACTACATAAATATATAAACATAAAAAACTACAGCAACCACAAGACTTGGTATCGATAGTACCGGAGCTTCTAATAGAATACAAGTGCTAGAAGTAACAAAAATAGAATATACAATTGTCTCTAAATAAATAAAGAGTAACAGTGCCAAAAGATGAGATGTGGTCAAGCCCCGGTCATCAGGCGCTTGATAATCAGTAATCTAACAACTTATTGAGCCTTTATCCATGAATTATTGCTATGTTTTGAATAAATTTAGAGGTTTTTATGGCCTATATTGATGTTTGTGAAGGTACTTGTGATCAAAGATAAAAAACAAGGAAATGGACCCAAAAAGAGCTTAAAAGGAGTAAAGTGTGAAGTGTGAAGTGATCGAAAAAAGATGAAGAATATACCCTGAGATGCGGCGCTTGTGTGACACACACAAGTCGTGGTGCATTCTGCACCTCCTATTGCATGAAGCTTTGGATTGCCTGAAGGTTCTGTCATGGTGTGCGGTCATTGTGTGACACGTAAAACCCATGGTGTGAACCACACCCCCTTCGCATGACATCTTCCAAATCGGCTGAATCACTGGTTCAAATGAAGAAGGTGTGCGACGCGCACATCACAATGTGTGAACCGCATGTTGCGTCGCACACCACCTGAAGGGAAATTTTATCCATAAAATTAGTGACGTTTTGGGAAAGTATAAAAGGCAAATTTAGGCACAATTGTAAATAACATTCTTCGGTAATGAATATTCTGAAGAGCTTTTACCTTGGATATAAAGTTTTCCTCTCCAAGAAGAAGAGGGTTCCAATCTATTCTCTCTTCCAAATCTTGGTTAAATATTTGTGTACTCAAATTGAGCTTAGAATTTGAAGTTACACTTGAATGAAAAGGATTTTGACTTACCCATTTGTTATATCTCTTTCCTTGGCTATGAGTGGCTAAATTCATTTGTCTAGGGATGTGTTGATAATAGGCGCTTTAAAAATGGGTATGTGTGTTGTTTATTCTTGATTATAATTGCTTATTTGACATGGGTCTATTGGTTTCACCAAGTTTTAATCCTAAAATTAGTGGTTGCAAACATTAATTTTCATTACTTGACTATGTTGTTGCTTGACAGAGAATTTCATGGTTTCGGATGTGAGATTACTAGTGGGAACTTGGGACTCCATTCAGATTTGAGGATTGAAATAGCTCATATTGACGGAATCACCCATTTAAGGGTCTAAGCTAGAGATAGTGTGATCTCCTGAAGCTTTATACTAGTTGTTTGTTCATTTAACCAATTGTTCTCTAACCAGGATTATCGGATATGTGGTTGTTGATCGAGAAATAAACAACCACACCCATGACCAAGGCTACATATGTTAATGAGTGAAAATAAGACTGAAAAAGCAAACAACCTATCCCACATTAAAGCCCCATTGGAGACACATCCCTAGTCGCCTACTTTATTTGGTACACCCGTTTTACCTTCTTGCTTTAATACGAATTGTGATTGTTATGACAGAATCCCAATTCCCCCAAATCTTTTAGTTTTGTATTTTTAAATAATTACTCTCCTAGTGAAGTCATTTTACTACAATATTCCTATTGCTGTTGCCAAGCTCTGTGGGTACGACCGACACCTGTTGGGTACTTATAAATGTGGTTTGCTTGATGATCATCCTGCCTCCATCTTTGGGGAGTACGATTTGAGCATTTATCAAAAATGGTGCTATTACCGGGGACTTAAGTTGATAGATATTTTTGATTGTTGATTTGAAGTCAGTTCGAGAGTGCTTGTTTCTTTTAGTTTTGTTTGTTATTTGTGGTTGATTGCAGACACACATAACTCAATCATCAATGCCAGTACTTCTCACTTAACCCACTTGCACTTCATTTTTCATACCTTGTTAGATCTTAAGTTGAACTTTTGGGGGCCGAGGGAGCAATGGGTGTGACCTCCACTAAAAATATTGAGGATTTGTTAAAGAATGATGCACGACGGGCTAGAGAGCTATCAATCACTTCCAAACTCCTTGAATTTATGGTAAGGAGTTCCTCAAATGACCGAGTAGAAACAATTAATGTCATTGGCATAGTTGGGATTGTGAGGCTAGTAGAGGAAGGCGAGAGTTCGAATAATGGTAGTGATGAGGTGTCTACAGTTGGCTATAAGATGGGTTCCCATGACATCTATCAAAGTTTGGGTAGATGTGATCATGGGAATCAAGGTCGGAAAGAATAATATGATGACTCTAGAATGGAAAGTATGCTTGTGGAGGTGTTAGAGAAAGTAGGGGCGACCTACGAAGTCATTTAGGAGTTGAGTCAAAACCTTGGAAGTCTTGCCTAAACTTTGCAATCTCATTCCATAGCCATTGAACATCTTGAAGATAAAATGCTTTGTCTTAGTTCGCAATTCAAATCTAGACAAGCCAAGAATGAAGATTGGGGTAGTGGTGTAGAGAGCTCACTCAATCCCGTTGATGTTGCCATGCCAATAATAAACAAGCCTACAAACAAGCACGCTTGGGGAAATAGTTTGACCAAATCTATTCAACGTGCGAGTGAGGTGCCTAAAGTTTTCAAACATTTCCCTACGTGTTCGCCCCCATTCCCTCAATATTTGTTGCAAGAAAAAGTGGATGAAAATCTGAGAGACTTTGAGTCTATGCTGAACAAAATTACCATTAATATGCCCTCGAGTACTGCTTTTAACAAGATTCCCTAATATGACAAGTTTATGTAAGAGTTATGCACCACTTGCATTTTAGAAGATGGTGGGGTAGTTCAACTATCTCCTTTTAGTAGTGAAATTCTATCAAGAAAGTTTACCAATGATGCGGTGATGATGGGTATACACACTGTTTGTGATTCGAGGGGTGTTCACAAGTCCACAAGGTTAGTGTGCAATGAAAATGCAAGTGTCAACTTGATGTCCTTGGCGACCTTTAGATGACTAGAGTTGGGGCAGCCTACTATCACAAACATAGAGTTCATTATGATCGACCGGTCAATGAAGCAACCCATGGGGGTTTATTGTGACATTTTGATTAAGGTGGGATGGATTATTTACCCTATGGATTTTATTGTGCTTGATTTCAAAAGAATCTTCGAGATACCCATTATCTTGGGGTAACCTAGTCTAAAAACTGGGCGTACCTTGACCAAAATGGACTCGGGAGAGTTTAAATTTGTTGTGAATGATGAGGAAGACACCTTTGATGTGAATAGATCTATGAAGCAACTGAGTGATATTCAAATGGATTTCCCAATTGGAAAGATGGAGGATAGCATTGACTTGTATATGAAAGAGGGGTTTATGGACAAAGTGATAGAAGTGGTACTGTTGAATCATGATAGTGAGGGGATAAAGGAATTCGATGAGGTTTGTTGTGCGTTAGTGGGCTTGGGCTCCTACTCTTATCCTCCAAAAAAACATGATCTTGATATAGAATAGGAAAACTCCACCATCCAAACCTTCAATCATTGAGCCTCATATGTTGGAGCTCAAACTACTGCCTTCTTATTTGAAATACGCCTACTTGGGTGCTAATGAGACCTTGCCGGTCATTATTTCCAATAAGTTGAGCGACAAGCAAGTGGAAGCTCTGCTTAAAGTGTTGAAGAAGCATATACGAGCTCTAGGGTGGACCATAGCGGATATCATAGGTATACCTCTGGGAATATGCACACATAAAATAAACCTCCAAGAGGAAAGCATTCCTTCCATTGAGCACCAATGAAGGCCTAACCCACCAATGCAAGAGGTGGTGAAGAAAGAAATTATTAAATGGTTAAACGCGGGGGTGGTCTTTCCCATATGTAATAGCACTTAGGTTAGCCCAGTGCAATGCGTGCAAAAAAAGGAGGAATTACCATGGTTCCCAATGAGAAAGATGAGTTGATTGCTCTCAGACCCGTGACCGGTTGGAGAGTATGCATGGACTACCAAAAATTGAATTCTTGGACAGAAATGGACCATTTTCCTCTCTCGTTAATGGATAATATGCTAGACCAGTTGGCGGGCCTTGGCTTCTATTGTTTTCTTGATGATTATTCCGGATATAATTAAATTTCAATTGCTCCGGAAGACCAAGAAAAAACCACTTTTACATGTCCGTATTGGATCTTTTCCTTCAAGAGAATTCCTTTTGGGCTTTGCAATGCCTCGGCCACCTTCCAAAGGTGTATGATGTCGATATTCTCGGACATGGTGGAAGACACCATGGAGATCTTCTTGGATGATTTCTCTGTTGTTGGGGATGAGTTAGCGATTGTCTGGAGCATCTAGAAGAGGTACTTAAACGATGTGAGTAGACGAATTTGGTGTTGAATTGGGGAAAATGTCACTTCATGGTGAAGGAGGGGATAGTCTTGGGGAACAAGATCTCCGAAAAGGGGATTGAAGTTCATTAAGACAAAATCGAGGTTATATAAATGCTACCCCCTTCAAAAACTGTGAAGGGCGTCCAGAGTTTTCTTGGCCATGCTGGATTCTATAGGCGTTATATCAAAGACTTCTCAAAAGTAGCCTATCCTTTATTTAAGCTACTAGAAAAGGAGGCCAATTTTACTTCGAGGATAGATGCATAAAGGCATTCCTCACCTTGAAAGAAAAGTTAACTTCCAACCCTATTATCATTTCACTGGATTGGTTGAAACCGTTTGAGTTTATGTGCGGTGCCAGTGCTATAGCTTTAGAGGTGGTGCTTGGCCAACGAAGAGAAAAGCTTTTTCACCCGATCTATTATGTCAGCAAAACTTTGAACATGGCCCAAATGAACTACACCCTTATGGAACAGGAATTATTGGCTGTGGTGTTTGCTTTTCAGAAATTTCGGGCAGATCTCTTAGGGACTAAGGTGGCGGTGCATACTGACCATGCAGCTATTGGGTATTTGATGACTAAAAAGGATGCAAAGCCCCAATTAATATTGTGGGTGTTACTTCTTCAAGAGTTTGACTTTGAGGTGAAGGACCGGAGAGGGTGTGAGAATCAAGTGGCCGACCACTTATCGCATTTGGAAGAAGTAGGAAGGCTTGTGGGTGAGCTTGAAATCAATGACTCATTCCCAGATGAGCGAATCTTTGTTGCTTCCCATGACTTGACACTTTGGTTTGCAGATTTTACTAATTACTTAGCAAGTGATCTACTTCTGGAGGGCCTGAACTCGAATCAAAAAAATAAATTCCTCCATGACATTTAGAAATATTTTTGGGATGAGCCCTACTTGTTTCGAATTTGCGCCGATGGCATGATACGGAGGTGCTGGCGCATACCAGAAATTGAAATGTTACCTATTCTTAGAGCATGCCATTCGTCACTCATTGGTGGACATCATGGGGGTATGTGCACGGCCTCTAAAGTGTTGCAAAGTGGATTCTATTGGCCTACCTTGTTTCAAGATGCCCATGATTTGGTAAAGGAGTATGATAAGTGTCAACGCGGAGGGGGCATATCTCGACACCACGAACTTCCACTAACGCTTAGTCTTGTGGTCGAAGTGTTTGATGTATAGGGTATCATGGGTCACTTTATAAGTTCACATGGGAACACTTAAATTCTAGTGGTTGTGGACTACGTGTCCAAATAGGTCGAGGCGGTGGCATTACCGAATAATGAAGGGAGAAGCGTGACAACTTTTCTCAAAAAGCACATTTTGTCTCAGTTTGGCACCCCCCGTGGCATCATTAGTGATGGGGGATCACACTTTTCTAATAATTTGTTTAGCACACTACTTGAGAAATATGGAGTCAAACACAAAGTGGCCACCCCCTACCATCCACAAACAAGCGAGCAAGTTGAGGTGTCTAATCGGGAGATCAAGTCCATCCTTTTAAAATTAGTGAATATTCACCAAACAGATTGGTCATGGAAGTTGGACGATGCAATATGGGCATATAGGACATCTTACAAGACCCTAATTGGGATGCCCCCCTACCAATTGGTCTTTCTCAAGGCTTGTCATCTCCCAGTCGAATTGGAACACAAGTCTATGTGGGCCTTGAAGAAGTTAAACTTGGATTGGGACAGAGACGTTCGTGCTAGAGTGGAACACCTCAATGAAATGGATGAGTTTAGGATGGGGGCTTATAAAAGTGCCTCTATTTACAATGTTTTGATGAAGCACTATCATGATTAACAAATCTTAAGGTGAGAGTTCCATCCGGGAGATTGGGTGCTTTTATTCAATTCTAGACTCCATCGTTTTTCGGGAAAACTAAGGTCCAAATGGTCGGGTCCTTTTAAAATGCATCAAGTCTTCACCAATGGAGCCATAGAATTGGAAAATGAGGATGTCTCGGTCCTCAAAGTGAATGAGCAGCGAGTGAAGAAGTACTTGGGCATTTCGTAGGAGGTTGCGATCTTTGAGGCTATTTACCTAGACGAGCCTTGAGTGGGAGGTACCTTCGTTGAGCTGTGATGTTAAACCAGGCGCTTCTTGAGAGGTAACCCAAACATTTTGATTTTCTTACTTTTTGTACTTTTTTCTCTTTGGTTTTACTTTGTATGTTGTTTTTGATAGTCTTGTAGTGTGAACCAAGATAAGGAGGTGTGATCAATAATCTAGATATCTGGTTCCCCATGCGATCGCATGTCAGAAGGTGCACATCGCACAATAGGTCGCACATGCATAACAGAAAGCTGAGAAGTTGGGATCTATAACTTGCGACTAGTGTGCAATCGCATGAGCATTTATGCGCATCGCACACCAGTTCCACACCTCCTAAATAGAACACTGGTAGTTTTCTCTGAAAATCCACTCCACCATGCGATCACTGGGGCATTTTGCATGCCTAGAAGTGTGTGTTGCACAACCTTTGCATAATGATAAATATAATCACAATCTAAATTGCCCTATTTGTCGCGCGATTGAGGTGCATCCACATTAGCAATAGTGCACTTCGCACAACTGCCTCAGAGAGTGTTCTATTTTTTCTAGCTAATATCATTGGGGACAATGCTCCATCTTTGGGGAGTACGATTTGAGCGTTTATGAAAAATGGTGCCATTACCGGGGGTTTGGGGGTGTTTTTTATTTGAATATCGCCTTGTTAATAGTAGTTTGGCAATAAACTTTGAGGGTATACTTAATACCACGGTTCTTTCCTAAGGAGCAAAATTTTTCTTCATCTTTCTTTTTCTTTTATTTTTATACTGAACCGGGTTGGTGTTTCCCTATGATAGACTGAAAGACAACTTTCTTAAGGGAAAATGCCAAGTTTTAGTTTAAAATTGAGTCCGTAGTTGCTTGACTCGAAATGAACCCACCAAAAAATTTCTCTTGGCAAATTATTTGTGAAAAATAAAAGAAATAAGTGAAATGAATTTTTGATGTAAAGCATTCTCTTGTCATGACTTGCACACTCTCGCTTTGTCTTGATTAACTCAAAAACGAGTGTGTAACGAATTCAGAATATCTTGTCAAAAGTCATTTGTCCCAATTGATTTTGAGAGTAATGAAAGAAGTCTTATGACATAATGCCTTGTGTGGTGAGGCTTTACCTTGATTATCGTGCATGCATGCCATCTAGAACTTGCCCCAAATATGATTCAAGGTGAAATTCTAGGTGTGACCGAGCTTGGAAGATGACCATAGGACCTTTTTGATAGTCACTTCACCCAAATAACTTCCCTCGACATCAATCCTAGTGAACCCCTTTGATCTTGTAACTGTTCTTTGGCACCTTGTTAACACCTTGGCCTTTTTGAAGCTCTATCTTGGCACCCATCCTCCCTAATTGCTTGAAAATGAAAAGTAGGCTAAAAGCCTAAGTTTGGGGGGGAAGAAAAGACAACATGGGCAAATGCCTAAGTTTGGGGGTATATGTGATCAAATGAGGAGAAGAAAAGGAATGCACTTCAAGTGCAAGGTAGCACCTTATGTTTGAATTGAAAATTGCTCCAAAAGTATATCCAATGAGTGATAAATCAAAAGAAAAAATTAGGTGCTACCAAATGAAGGAGATACAAGGAGTTGAATGGTTAAGATTGAAAATGAGAAGCTTAGATTGTGTGAGGGACAAATAAGGTGAAGTTGAAATCTTAAAATGTGAGCGGTGTTCAAAATCATAACAAAGAGCGTTAGGGAGGTGTAGTCACTTGAACCACATGAAATCCTCACCTTAGCCCTAGACAACATCATAACCCGCAAGTCCTTGGAGATTTTGAGCTTGGCTACCCTACATTAGTGGCGATTTACATGAAGGGCAAGCCTATGGCTCAACGTGTGTGCACTTGAATTTCCTTGAGAGTGTGAGAGTCTTCTTGGCTTTACTATAATCCCGTTGTTTTTGAATTGAATGATTGTGAGTGGGATTCTCTCTTGTGGTGAGTGGCATCATGCACTCGAATAGAAACATGAAGTCTCTATTTCAATTGAGAGGAATGAATGAGACAAGTTGTGTGGCGAATTTCAAGGCAAAACTTGACGATCCATGTCAATTACTTGAGAAGCTTAAATGTCTTGTTTTAAATGACAAAATTCCCTTGAATTTGAATGAGCAATGAATCCCTTTTGGAAAAGATTTTGAAATGATCAATTACCTTGATATTATAGTGGTTCAAATTGAGATGAGAAATGTAGTTGAGTCTTTTATTTGAGTCTTTTTGTTTATTCTTCTTCTTAATTTTTAGTATAGGTTAGTCCTGTGTGCCCTGATTAAGTCTGGAGCATAATTCATTCCTTGCCTTGTGAGTATCCTGCTTGGGGATAGGCAATAGTTCAAGTTTGGGGTTTTTATAAGTCGGTAATCTACAAACTTATTGAGCCTTTATCCATGAATTATTGCTATGTTTTGAATAGATTTAGAGGTTCTTATGGCCTTTATTTATTTCTGTGCAGGTACTTGTAATCAAAGATAGAAAATAAGAAAATGGACCTAAAAAGAGCTTAAAAGGAGTAAAGTGTGAAGTGATCAAAAAAAGATGAAGAATATGTCCTGAGATGCGGCACTTATGCGACACGCACATGCCATGGTGCGTTCTGCACCTCCCACCGCATGGAGCCTTGGATTGCCTCAAGGATCTATCATGGGTGCGGTCGTTGTGTGACGCGCACAACCCATGGTGCGAACTGCACCCCCTTCACATTACATCTCCTAAGCCGGCTGAATCGCTAATTCAAATGAAGAAGGTGTGCGATGCGCACATCACAACGTGCAAACCGCACATCGCGTCGCACAAAACTCGAAGGGATATTTTGTCTAGAAAATTAGTGACATTTTGGGAAAGTATAAAAGGCCAATTTAGGCACAATTGTAAATAACATTCTTCAGTCCTGAAAATTCTGAAGAGCTTTTACCTTTGAGAACAAGTTTTCCTCTCCAAGAAGAAAAGGGTTTCAATCTATTCTCTCTTCCAAATCTTGGTTAACCATTTGTGTACTCAAATTGAGCTTAGAACTTGAAGTTACACTTGAATGAAAAGGATTTTGACTTACCCATTTGGTATATATCTTTCCTTGTCTATGAGTAGCTATAATTGCTTATTTTACATGGGTCTAGTAGTTTCACCAAGTTTTAATCATAAAATTGGTGGTTGCAAACATTAATTTTCATTACTTGACTATGGTGTTGCTTGAAAGAGAATTTCATGGATTCAGATGTGAGATTACTAGTGGGAACTTGGGACTCCATTGAGATTTGAGGCTAGAAATAGCCCATATCGACAGAATAATACATTTAAGGGTCTAAGCTAGAGATAGTGTGACCTTCCCAAGCTTGATCTTGGTTGTTTATTCATTTAATTGATAGTGCTCTAACCGGGATTATCGGATATGTGGTTGGTGATCGAGAGATAAACAACCACGCCCATGACTAAGGCTACCTATGTCAATGAGTGAAAATAAGTGTAAAGAGGCAAACACCCTATCCCACATTAAAGCCCCATTGGAGCAACATCCCTAGTCGCCTACTCAATTTGGTACACCAGTTTTACTTCCTTGCTTTAATACGAATTATGATTGTTGTAACAGAATACCAATTCCCCCAATCTTTTAGTTTCATTTTTTAAAACAATTACTCTCCTAGTGAAGTCATTTCACTAAAATCTTCATACTGCTATCACAAAGTCTCGGTGGGTACGACCCCGACACCTGTTGGGTACTTATAAATGTGTTTTGCTTGACGATCGTTGTGCCTCTATCTTTGGGGAGTATGATTTGAGCGCTTATAAGCGCTCACCCTAGTCTCAAATATCCAAAGCTGCATGAGTCTCCACACGATCAATGGTGAAATCTCACACTAATATCTGTATCAGAAAGATGCAGAAGTAGAGTATGAGCACCAATTGTTAAGCAATGGGTACCGAGTAGGCATCATAGGCTGACTGAGCGCATATAAGATATAAAAATAGTAATATAGCAGATAACAAAGAAGCAGTCACAAAAAAATAGAGAACGCACATGGAACTAGCACGGATAGAAACTAAGAGAAAACAAGCATGCTATGCTAGCCACAAGGAGATATATATATAACATAACACGGGTGATGAAAGGAAGAACGCACCTGGATCCTTGCAACAACAGTATATTTAAAAAGAGAGTTTAAAAAGATGGAGGTATACCAGTAACCTGAAGTAAAAAGGGAAAGAAAGGAAGTAGTTAACATACTCAAGCTAGAAGAAATATACTTAACTTACGCCAAAGAGTCCTGAAAAATGATGATAAAAATCCAACTTCAAGATAAGAATAGACAGAAATCAACCTCAAAAGTGCAACCCTAGGATGGAATAAACTAAGCCACAAAGAACTGAAAGCCACTAACTAGCACCACGAATAAGGATAGAATCTGATAAACCACAATTGCTCAGAAGGCCACATAAACAGTGCCTTAAACAATAAGGGAACCACTAATCCATCAATAATCGGGAGTCCAATGACTCGTACTATTCCAAGACAACATCTGCTAAACCACCAATAGTTGAAGGCTATAACAAGTTGTACCATACGAATGAAGTAGTAACATCTACCTACAGTCCCAATGGTCGCTGATACAACCGAGGAACATAATCAAGTGAAAACAAACCCTCTGGCATCCCATACTTTCGGAGCATACACTTATCAAATAGCAAACAAGGGTGAAATCCGAATACAATATGCATGATGATGTTATATGATGTGATGTAACCAGGTGTAATAGAAGAACTATATGTTACCCACCTCCGGTACCTAAATGGCCCAATAGAGGCAGGATTCATGGAAGGTCGCACCCTTATACCTCAACTCCACAGATCAAAGAGTAGAGAAAGCACCTGGGTCCTTGCAATAACAACAAATAAATGAAAGGTTAAAGAACATGACAGCGTACCAGAAACCTCAAATAATGGGAAGGAAAGTAAGGCAACTAAATGTGAGCATGCTAACAATACCACTCACAAGGTAAGGATGATCATAAGTAAACGAGTAAGTAACTATAATAAGTGTAGGCAAACTAATTTACCTACAATCCCAACGGGTGCCAATACACCTAAGGAATACATACATGTGAAAACAAACCCTCCAACATCCCATACTACCTGAGCATATACTCAGCTAATAGAAATCAAGGGTGGAATCATGCAAACATAAATGATATGCTATACCATGCCACTAGTACCATATGCACCTCCTCCGTCTCCCATTGGCCTAGTAGGTAGGAACCATGTAAGGCTTCTCCCAAATACCTCTACTCCCCCGTATACCCCTCATTTGGCACTCTAGGCCCGCAACCCCTAGTCTGGATTGGCAAGGTCCATGGAGGTCTCTGAAATCGCATACAAACTCTCAAGATCTCATTATGCGTGTCGAGAATCTATCTGGGTCAATAATAAAATCATGTCTAGCACTCTGGCCCAGCCGAGTCTAGTATCATCTCAAATCAATAATAAAATCATGTCTAATACTCTGGCCTAGACGAGTCTAGCATTATGACGAGTCTAGCATTATCTCAAATAACTAAAAAAATCATGTCTAGCACCCCAGCCCAGCCGAGTCTAGTATAATCTCAAAATCAGTGATAAAATCATCGCATAATCTCTTTTATCGCAATAAAATCCATAAAACCAGTTTTATATCCATTTATAGCCAATTATAACTGAAAACGGTCCCTCGGGGCCATGCAAGGTTTAGAAAACCATTGATAGTCAGGCCCGCAGCCTTGTAGTGGTAATAAATTAATGCAGAAAACTCATTTCATGTCGATGCAATGCTCATATACAATTAATAGCTCATAATCACACAATCAATCTGCCAGCCCTGTATAGGCTCAATCCACTCTACAACACAGATAAACAACTCATACTCACGAATCAATGTACGAGACTTACATACACTTCCCAAATATCCCCAATTTATGGTCCAGAGGCATAAACCAACCACTCAAGGCCGTAAGGAGTAATACTACCGTACTACATTGAATACTAAAGCAAGAAAAGAAAAAACAAACAGAAAGGAAGCTAACAAGATCTGGAGTGCCAAACTAGAAATCCAAACCTAAAATATAAGCTAAATAGTGTAATTACATAATACATAAACCAAGTCTAGGATAGGTAAGTTGTATCCTACTTGACGTCTGATGACAAGCCGGTGGAAAGACATCATCCAAGCCCAAACTGCTCTAAGAAGCCCCGAATAGGAATCAAACTATCAAAAACACAATCTACTCATCAATACAAAGCAAATGATACCCATATTGCCAATACTTTAGCTGGATCAAAATTTGGGTCAAAAATAGGCTCGTGGGCCTCAAAACCCAAGACCAAAAATGAAAGTTACCAAGATATTCCCGACGCTTCCAGGAATCCATGCTCAAAAATTGAGTGGAAAGCGGACAAAGGAATGGCCTAAAACAACCCCTAAATCCCCAAGAATAATTAAGAATCAAAATGAAGTATTAACGGAATTTAAAGGATTAGAACTTACGATTTACGATAAGGAATCCATCACGGACAAAGAAATAATTCCCCCAACACATTAGAATCCTCCTATACAGATGTTGGAGTTTTGAGCTGAAGAACAATGGAAAAATTCATATTTGGGGTTTGAAAAGAATAAAGGAGAAGATGCTAAATATAGGTTGCGCGTTGCGTATGCGCACACAGCCAAGCCCTGCGTGTACAGTGTCGTGCGTATGGCCAGGGACACGCTCATTTGAAAGGCAGCAGAGGCCAGGCCAGGTGCCAATCCTGCGCGCATGTGGGCTGGCCACCATGCGTGGGGGCATGTGCACGTAGCCTAGCCACCGCAAAGGCGAAGAATAATTAGGCATGCTGGCTGGCGCCTTCTATGCGCATGCAGCCTGCCTATCGCGTGGGCGAAAGCTTGGCTGGTGATATACCAGCAACTAGCCACTAGCAAACTAGGAAAGGAAAAAATGCCATTGGATGGACCCTCGATATTCATCCGAGGTCCCATGAACGTAAACGAACTATGCTACCCTACCAAAAAAGGCTTTCTTGACTGAACGGAATAAATAAAACTTCTAACGGAGGTTGATTTAGCAAAAATTGGGCCCTATGCCCAAAACTAACCCTTAACCAAAACAAACCCAATAGCTCAAAATGAATCTGGAAGCCTCAAGACCCTCAAAGGTCCTTTTAGGCCAAAGTCGACATTCTAGAGCTAACAACACTAATTGAATTTCTATCTGAGGTTGCCTTCTCCGAATGTTGACCAAAGTCAAACTTCCAAGTTCAACTGGCCTGAAATCCCACAAAGTGAGATAAAACCGAATTAAAAGTTCCTAGACCCTGCACAAGGTCAATCTAGACAAAAATCTATGCTCTGGAGCTAACAAAACTATCAGAATTCGATTCCAAGAACTATAGCTAAGAATGTTGACTAAAGTCAACGATTTTCTAAGTTAAAGCTCTAAAATAGGGAAACGACCATAAAGATCAAACCAACGGACTGGGCAACGAACCATCAGTCCCATCAAGGCATAAATAATTTGGGGCTGCTATAGGAAAGCTCTAACAGTACAAAGAAGATAAAAATGCTAAAATAACTTGATGCGTCATTACATCATCCACTACTAAAAAGGACTTTTGTCCTCGAAAGTCAAGAAAAAGGGAGTACATGAAGGCTCAAACAACTACGGATACTGAGCCAGCATCTCTCTCTTGGTCTCCCAAGTATCCTCCTCGACTGGATGGTGCCTCCACTGAACCTTAATCGCACAAATCTCTCGAGACCTCAATCTCCTGACATCTATGCTAGAATGGCTATTGGCTTCTCAACAAAAGACTAACACCCATCCAACTGAACTGAATTCCACCATAGCACATGTGACTCATCCGTAACATAACGCCGTAACATGGATACATGAAAGACTGGATGCATAGCCGAGAACATAGGAGGCAAAAATGGTTGATAAGAAACATGACCAACTCTCTAACGAATCTCAAATGGCCTAATATACCTGGGGCTGAGCTTGCCCTGCCTGCCAAATCCCATCACGCCCTTCATGGGCGACACTCAAAAAAATACCCAATCACCAATAGTGAACTCTAAGGCACAAAGTTATGGTCTGCGTAGCTCTTCTGCCTACTCTGGGATGCCTGAAGTCTGTCCTGTATCACATTACTCTATCTAAGGAATCATGAAGAAGGTCTGTATTATGCGGTCGGGAATCAAAACCATCAAACCATCCCACTGGCAATCTGCAACGGCTACTATACAATGCCTCAAAAGGCGTTATGCCAATACCCAAGTGATAACTATTATTTTAAGCAAACTCTACCAATGGCACATACTGATCCCATGAACCCTTAAAATCAAGAATACAAGCTCGTAACATATCCTCCAAGACCTGGATAGTCCTCTCCGATTGTCCATCTGTCTGAGGATGAAATGCAGTGCTGAGCTGAACCTTTGTACCTATCTCCCGCTGAATAGTCCTCCAGAACTGAGATGTAAACTAAGTGTCGCGGTCTGAAATGATAGAGGCTTGAATGCCATTAAAATAGATAACCTCACAGAGATAAATCTAGGCTAAACTCTCTACACTATAGGAAGAATAAACTGGCAAGAAGTGTGCAGACTTATTTAGCCTATCAACAATAACCCAAATAGAGTCAAACCCTCGAGAAGTTTGTGGCAACCGTGTTATGAAGTCCATAGTGATCTCTTCCCACTTCCACTGAGGAATGGAAAGTATCTACATCAACCCACCAAGTCTCATGTGCTCGAACTTAACCTGCTGATAGTTCAAGCACATAAACACCTCTGCTATGTCCTTCTTCATACCACTCCACCAGTAAAGCTACCTCAAATCTCGATACATCTTAGTTGGACCCAGATAGATAGAATATATAGAACAATAAGCCTCATGGAGAATCAACTATATCAAATACCCAACTCTCGGAACACAAAAGATGGCCATCAAATCTCAAAACACCATTAGAATCTAAAGTAGCCTTGTTGGCCTCACCCCGTACAACTTGATCACGAATATCACATAACCGATAATCCTCAAACTGACACTATTGAATCTGATCAACCAAAGTAGAAAGGATATTAATACTGGAAATAAATCTTCTAGAGTCTGACAAATCAAACATAACAAACTGGTTAGCCAAAGACTGGATGTGCAAGGCCAACGGTCGCTCTGAAACTGAAAGAGAAGCCAAGCTAACCATCCTCACTACCTTCCAGTTCAAGGCATCCACTACCATATTTGCTTTTCCTAGATGGTACAAAATAGAGATGTCATAGTCCTTCAGTAACTCAATTTATCTCCACTGCCTAGAGTTCAGGTCTCACTGACTCATAATGTACTGAATAATACGGTGGTCAGTGAAAATATCACAGTGAACTCCATATAGATAGTTCCTCCAGATCTTGAGCGAAAAGACTACTATTGCCAACTCCAAGTCATGAGTGGGGTGGGTGCACTCATGATCCTTAAGTTGCCTCGATGTATAAGCTACCACTCAACCCTGCTACATCAACACACAACCTAGACCAATTGATGAAGCATCACAATACACTAAGAAGCCCTGGCCTTCAACTAGCAATGTCAACAATGGAGCTGATGTCAATAAGGTTTTAAGCCTTTGGAAATTATCCTCGCACTGATAAGACAACTTAAATAGGACACCATTCCTATTCAGGCTAGTCAAAGGTGCTACTATTGTAAAAAAGCCCTTGACAAACCACTTGTAGTATCCTGCCAACCCAACAAAACTATGAACCTCGATAGAAGTAATAGGCATCGACAATCATGAATGGCTGAAATCTTCATTGGGTCCATGATGTGCTGGGATTTCATGACACTTTCGACGCTTAAAACTAAGGATTTTTGGAGTTCTTAAGCATGTTTTGTTAGATTTGATGTCATTTTTTACATGTACAGGGAAAGTATTGAAAAGATAAAGATTGCCAAAAAAAGTTTCATATTTTTGGGAAAAACTCATACCCCACGGGTATGGGATCTGCCATGGCCCGTGGGAGAAGCCGTCGAAATGAACCAGAGAGACTGAAGGCAAGAAATAACTTTCCACACCGTGCCACGATGGGCATCGGTCTAACCACAAGGCATCATAAAGCCTGTCAGACTGGACCAGTGGAGCTGAAACTTAGAAGCTAGACTTGATGAGTTGCCACAACACCCGTGAGAGACACGATGAGACGTTGCAGAGCCCGTCAAAATTGTACAGTGGAGATTGGAGAAGCAAGATAAGGAGCTGATGAGATGGCCACAATGGATGTCGCACCCGTGATGTCCCATCATAATTTCCTATCAAAACAAGGTAGAGACCTGGAGCTCTAATATAAAAAGGCCCGATGAGCACCAACGATGCCCGTTTCATTCACAACGGCTCGTGGGGCATCCCATCAATAGTGTCGCATCCAGTATTCCTAGAACATTTATGATTTGGTCTTTTTTGTCTATAAATACTTCCCCTTAGGTTTTATTTCAGAGTTCCCTACATTGTTTATGATTATTATGTTTAGTTTGTGTTTTGGAGACAGTCATAACATAAATTCTTGAAGATTAAAGTTTGTTCTTGAATTATTGCAGTGTTCTTGGGATTTATCCAAGATTCTGAATTTCTTTACCTCTTCTTCTAAGTATATGCTCATGATTTCTTCAACAACTTTTGATAGTATACATATGAATATGATTAGGTAAATCCACAGCTAGGGTTGTGGGAACCATGAAAGATTAACGAAGTAGGCAAAGTACTTGGTAATTCTAGGGCGATGTTTATGCATGTATTGCTTTTCCCTTTGCATTGATTGCTTTTTAACGGTGTACAACGTTAGAACTCGCCTTATCTTTACATGCTAGACCAAGGGGGTAATGGATAGGAAAAGGGTTGTTCAACAATGGAGATTCGAGGCTACCAACCCTCATCCAATAGCTTGACCTTGTCCAGTAATAGCTAATCTGGGATCCAGGGTAAGGGACATAAATCATACACCTACGGCCGGACCAAGGCGTGTGGTGAAATTCATCTATCTGAGGGACCAACTATTTAGGTGAACCTAACTTACCGATTCTGAATGCTAAGCACCAAGCTAGTTTACAAAGTACAATACCTTACTAAGTTATGATATAATAGGGAACACTACCCTAGTCGTTTCTCTTATTGATAACAACCTTTGAAACTGTTACTTGTTACTTGTTATGAAAATAAGTTACGTTTAATATTTGTTACTTAAAACCCCCCTTTTTGAGGGAAATAAACGACTAACAGCTCATGTAAACACTAATCATCCATAGTCCTACTATATTCCCTGTGGGATCGACCCCAACCTTCATTGGGTTTTATATTTAACTAGCAATCGCTTATGCTTATGACATGAGGAGTAATTTGGGTGTATCAAATTTTGGCGCCGTTGCCAGGGAATAGTGTTTAGGATTAAGAGATATTGTGTTTATTTCACCATTAGTCCTTATTTCCTGCTTTTACTTTTTCTGTTGTTTTTGTTTTTTTATGTAGGTTGCACACTTGTGCATGCCCAGTACAAGAAGTCAAGGCAATCCCTTAATCCCATATGATCCTGAACTCCCAGAACTCTAAGACACATGGATAAAGAGGGAGAGTATGAGACACCAGAACAGGTCACAACTCGGTTGTTGGCCAAAGAAGAGCAGAGGAAAAAAGAAGGAGAAGATGCCCTCGCAACTGAAGATGATTCAATTGCAGCAGACCTCGCAGCTTGAAATGCGACAGCTAAGCAAGCAAGCCAAGCACAACAACAAGCTGCTCATCAAGTCGTACTCAATGCACAAGTTGCGAGAGACAAGGCAACATCTAAATGGAATTTGCCATAGAATAGGGGCCGGCAGATTTAGCAGCTAAGGCAAGTCCCCGGCTATCATAATGATAATGATGATGTAGAGGATTTGGGCATTACTGGGCTCGTAGTATTTCCACCACTGCCTGAAGAAACAAAGTTTGACATTACCAGCACCATGATCCAGTTGTTGAACCAGAAGGGACTATATGCTGGAAAGCCTACTGAAGATACAAATTTACATGTGACAAATTTTGTGGAGATTTTCAAAGTTTATAGTCGACCAGGAGTGACGCAAAATGCTATTTTTACTGAGACTGTTTCCATTCTCACTTACTTGAGAGGCGACTGTGTGGCTTACTGAATTGCCTGATAATTCCATATACATATGGCACGAGTTGAAGACTCAGTTTCTGGAGCAATTCTTTACTCCATCAAGGATGTTGCAGTTGAAGCACGAAGTCTACAATTTTAAGCAGCTACATATGGATGCATTATATGAGACATGATTGAGATTTAATAAGAAACTGAAACAAGTTCCAAAACACAGAAACCATTCACGTCATCTGATGTAGATCTTCTACAAAGCATTGAATGCAAACACAAAATCAGTAGTTGACACTGTAACTGGAGGAGCATTCATGGAGAATTTTTATATTAAAGCTTCTGAGATTCTTGACAGGGTTACCAAGACTAACAAAGCATGGTATACAAGAGAGTCTGAGATCCCAGCAGGTACATATGCGATTGGTAAGTCCATTGAAATTCAAAATTTGCAAGCCATCAGATAGGAAGTTGCTAAAATGAACACAAGCATTGGGTTGATTGCAAAGAAAATCCTAAATAAGGGAGTAGAAAAGGTGAAAGGCATCAGTTTATAAAGGAAAGCACCAAGGCCAGATGATTACTCATATGATGAGGAGGTTAGTTATCTGAATTATCAAGGACTGGGTTTTCAGGCCTTTGGCCAAGGAAATCAAGGTCGGAATAGGAATAGAGATGACAACTACAATCGGTCCAGCTATAGAGATAAGAGCAGAGTTAGAGACAGGGATGTTGATTGGCATAAAAAAGATGGCTACAAGAATGATAAAAAAGGTATGTATATCCCTCCTAGAAATCATGACAATAGACCTGAACAACCATCCATGAGGGAGCTGCTCAACAAAGTATTTTAAAAGGTTGATTCTACAGATGCAAGCATAAAGGAGATAAAAGCTGACCTTTCAGGTATGAATCAAAAAGTGGAGGCTCATTCTATTTCCATAAAGCATCTTGAGACTCAGATGCACCAGATGTCTACTAGTATAAACCCGTATCAAAAGGGTACTCTCCCAAGTGACACCATTCAAAATTCGTAGAATGATAGATAGGTTATTGCTATAACTATCCAAATTGGAAAACAAACTATTGACCCTCATCTGCCTATAGACATAAAGGAGTCTAGGAGACTTTTCGTAATCGAATATGGGTAAGTAGAACTCCCATTATTGAAGTTGACGTGAAGGGGTTATTTTGGAACGTCAAAAAATTGAGTATGTTCTAAAATGGAATAATTTGGGGGACTTTACGATTTTCTGTCCCATGTCAACTTCCGTGTCAAGTGCCATAGCAGTTGACACACCGCTATATCAACCTCCGCCATAACTGAGAAAATACCGCTACAACGGAAGTCAATGTCGGTCAGCCTCTGCCATAGCAGTCGATTCTGCTATGGTGGTACCGCTATAGCAGAGAGGATTGCTATAGCGGAGCGTGATGAGATTTAATTCAAAAAGTTCCCTAAAACAGTCAGTTTTCACCAAAGACATTTTAGGAGAAGGGCAAGGTGATTTTAAGCAATTTTCCTCTGTTTTCCATTATTTTTTGTCCCAAATGTAAGGATTCTATTCTCCAAACTCCATACTATCTTTAGTATGCTATATAATTTTTAGGGGTGAACTTGGGGAAAGGTTTGGAATGACCTAGGATTGTAGAATCTGGGGAAAAGTGGGAATTCTAGGGTGTAGAAGTTCTTGGGTGTTGTTAATTTCATTAAATTATGATGGTGTGACCTTGATACTCTAAATATATCCATTAAAATAAAAGGAATAGGTGATTAAGGGTGGGAAAGCCCAGGAAAAGGGTGGAATGATCATGGTTGGCCTGGGGTTGGGATTTTGCATAATTCGGGTAACTAGTAGGCCATAAGGATTGATTTTTGGTTATTGTGTGTTGTTTTAGACAAAGAACCGGCAAGAACTTAAGGAAACAGGAAAGCTCTAGTTGAGTAAAGCTTGGAATATTCAAGGTAGGTGGTGGTTATTGAATTCTAATATGCATGATGTGTTCACATACTATTTCGTAGTAGTGTATATGTCTAGGGAATGAATTGTGAATGTCTAGTTGTCCGGTAATCAGTCTTGTGAAATAAACTTCTTTGTTTTCTTATTGGTTTTACATATATGTTTGTTCATTGGCTTTGATTGATTTGGACTTATTATGACATTCGGTTGGCTCAGGTACTATGCCTGGTATGGGAATTACTAACGGTTGGCTCAGGTACCACACTTGGTATAAGTATACTAATGGTTGGCTCGGGTACCACGCCTGGTATGGGAATTCATGATGGTTGGCTCAGGTACTATGCCTGGTATGGGTTATTTTAATTGCATTGTTGTATTCTTTCAATAATTCTATGAGTGGACCGGGTTGTATTCTTGAACTATAATATTTTCATATGGCCCATGAGAGGACAGGTGATTTTATGTAATTGTGAAGTTGGTGTTAGAGTAGGCCAGGATTTTATATCTAACACTTAGGTGATGTTAGGAGGATCCTTGGTGGGTCCGCATTATGTGAAAAAAGGTATTTGTTGTTGTTTAGGGTGTGGTCAATGGTTTTTATTAAGTTCATGTGCTAATAAGTTAAGAGAGGCACTTAATATCTCGTTAATTGTTGACTTACTACATGTTTCCTGTACCTTACTATGTTATGGTTTACTAATCATATTATGTTTATTGGAGCTGGCCGATGATCCTACCAGTACACGGTGTTGTGTACTAATTTTGCACTTGCTTTTCTTTTTGTGATTACAGGAAATCTTTTGACGGTTGACACGCGACCTCACCTGTAGTCCCAGCACTTCCAGACATCAAGGGTGAGTTGTTTTGATCGAGCTACCTTGGTTTCTTTTTTATTAGTTATAGCCCACTTGTTTCATGCTTTAACTCTTGTTTACTTAGGGTTGCATCCCCGTATTCTAGACATTTGGTAGATGGTTTTGGTACGATGACTTTCAGGTTCTAGGGAGAATGTTTTCCACAAATTAATTATAATAGTATTGAGGTTGAGATTGAATTTCTAGTTTACTTTCTTGCACACTGGTTTTAAGCTGCTAGAATGGTTAAGTGTTAGGTCGGTATTGGTCCACTCACCCGGGGGCTTGGGTGGGTGCCACTCATGGCGGTCTGGGTCATGACAAAGATGGTATCAGAGCCTTAGGTTCATTGATCTCGTCTATCCAAAACAGGTCTAGTAGAGTCTTGCAGAATGGTGCAGAGACGTCCGTACTTTTCTTCAAGAGGCTATAGGACTTTAGAAAACTATATCTTCTTTCTTCCTTTGTGCTATAACTTGATTCCAATTGGTATCTGGTGATAAAAAATGGTATCTGACTTCGTTCACTCTTCTGTCAGTAGATGGTTAACACAAGGAACAATGGAGCAAGAGCAGCAATCCCATCAGCGGGTCCGACTGTCAGAGGTAGAGGAAGGGGCAGAGGCAGGGGCTGAGGTAGAGCGACACCCGATAGGGGTGGAGCTCAAGTGGCTGCAGGAGCACGTGAGGTGACCCCTCCCCCACCACAGGATCAGGTTGAAGGGGAGGTCGAGGTTGCTATTGAGATGGGTGTAGAGCAGGCAGAGGCAACCCCGGCTGGAGGTGCGGGCCTTCCCCCTATCACACCCGAAGCATTTCAGCAAGTGTGGTCCTTCCTCAGTGGGCTAGTTGGTGCTGGAGCCAACCCCACGGGGACTGTAGATCAAGTTTTTGATACTCATCCAATGGCTACTACAGCTCCTAGAATGGATGCGGTGTCAGGCACATACGACTTCTCCGGACCAATGCTAGGTCCGGTCATGACAGGGAATGAGCACGAGATGCTGACAAAGTTCCTTAAGATGAAAGCTCCTACGTTTTAGGGTACTGAAAAGGAAGATGCTTATGAGTTCATATTGGACTATTATGAGAGGATGCACAAGCTGCGCATTGTGCAACAATATGGGGTTGAGTTTGTCACTTTTCAGCTACAGGGTGATGCTAAGCAGTGATGGAGGTATCATGTGGAATGTCGGTCATCTGTCTTGCCCCCACTGACTTGGGAAAAGTTTCATGCTCTCTTCTTAGATAAGTATGTGCCTCGTACTTTGAGAAATCGCAAAAAGGATGAGTTCCTGGCTCTGGAATAGGGTAACATATCGATCTCTGCTTATGAGGCTAAGTTTCATGCCTTGTCTTGTTTTGCTACACAGTTGTTGGGTTCTGAGGAGGATTAGATTAGGTTATTTGTGAAAGGCTTTAATATGGATTTACAGGTGTTATCGGTGCACATGACTTCAGTAAGGAAGGGTTTTAACGAGGTAACAGATTATGTTAAGAAGTTAGAAGGGGTCAAGCAGGTTGGGCAGGCTAAAGTGTTAGCCAAGAGGCCCCAGAATGATGGAATTTCAGTGGCTCTCACTTCAGGGGCCACAATCAGTAGGTGTACTATACCCGTCCTATTCAGTCGGCTTTGCCAACTTTTACAGGTGGTCGTTCGGGAGCCAATCAACAGTTTTTAGCTCCTGGGGGCCAGGGATCTTCTTACACATCTACTAGCAGGCCTTCGCTTGATCGTGGTTGTTTCTATTGTGGTGATCCAGGACACTTTAAGAGGGAGTTCCCTCATAGATAGACTGGTAATTAGGCTCAGCAGTAGTCTAAGGCTGTGGTCTCAGCAGGTAGAGGTGGCCATGCTAGAGGTCATCCACAGAGTGGGAGAGGTAACTTCCAGCGAGGCCGGGTAGTCAGGGGGAACGGCAGCACGGGCAGAGGTGTGGTGCATCCAGCCAATGAAGTAGCTTAGATTGATGATCGGGCTCAGTGTTATGCTTTTCTAGGGAGGTCTGAGGTGGAGGCATCAGACCTAGTGATCACATATATAATTCTTGTCTGTGATAGGATGGCTTCGGTACTTTTTGACCCAGGTTCTACCTTCTCTTGTTTTTTTGTGAATTTTTCTTTGGGTCTGGACTTGATTTGTGATATCCTTGATTCCCCTATCCATGTTTTCATGCTGGTTGGAGAGTCTGTGATTGTGACTCATGTTTATCGTGCTTGTTCTGTAATATTTGTGGGGTTGCATACTTGGGTAGACTTGGTAATTCTAGATATGGTAGACTTCGATGTCATTTTAGGCATGACCTGGTTATCTTCTTATCATGTTGTATTGAATTGTTACACCAAGTTTGTGGCTCTACAGATTCCGGGTAAGGATAGGCTAGAGTGGGAAGGTGTGATCAGGCCTAAGCCGGCCAAGATAATATCATTCGTTTGGGCTACGAAGCTAGTGGGGAGAGGGTGTTTAGCCTTTTTGGCTCATCTCTATGATGATAGTGTGAAGTCCCTATCTATTGAGTCAGTTCTGGTTGTTTCATAGTTTCAGAAGGTGTTTCCGGCGGATTTGCCTGGTATGCCTTTGGACAGGGATATTGATTTCTGTATTGACTTAGAACCGGGCACTTGCCCAATTTCCATTCCCTTATATCGTATGGCTCTGGCAGAATTAAGGGACCTTAAGACTCAGCTTCAGGAACTCCTAGATAAGGGATTTATCCATCCCAGTGCTTCACCTTGGGGTGCTCCGGTCTTGTTTGTGAAGAAAAAGGTTGGTAGTATGCGGATGTGCATAGATTATAGGCAGTTGATTAAGGTGACCATACGGAATAAGTACCCTTTACCCCCTATAGATGATTTGTTTGACCAGTTACAGGGTGCATCTGTGTTTCCAAAAATTGACTTGAGGTCAGGGTATCATCAGTTGAAGATTAGGCCTGAGGACATTCCTAAGACAATTTTTTGGACTCAGTATAGGCATTACAAGTTCTTAGTGATAACGTTTGGGTTGACTAATGTGCCGGCAGTATTCATGAGTTTGATAAATAGGGTGTTTAAATCTTATTTGGATTCATTCATCATTATTTTTATTGACGATATTTTGATCTACTCCAAGAGTAGGGAGGAGCATGCTGAAAATCTCCGTATTGTGTTGGAAATATTGAGGCACCAAAAGCTTTATGCAAAGTTCTCCAATTGTAAATTTTTGCTGACTTCCGTCGCATTCTTGGGGTATGTAGTGTCAGGAAAGGGGGTGATAGTGGATCCCCAAAAGATTGAGGTAGTCAAGAGTTAGGTCCGGCCTAGCTCGGTGACTGAGGTAATAAATTTTATGGGACTTGCAGGCTACTATCGTAGGTTTCTCGAGGATTTTGCATCTATTGCTACTCACTTGACCAAGCTGACTCAGAAAGAGGTACCATTTGTGTGGTCAAACAAGTGTGAGGAGAGCTTCCAAAAGCTCAAGAGACTCTCCCATCCTTTTATTGCCGGTGGAAAGTAACGATTTTATTATTTATTGTGATGCTTCATATTCAGGGTTGGGTGCTATGTTGATACAGGACATGAATGTGATAGCCTATGCTTCTAGAAAGCTGAAGGCACATGAGAGGAATTACCCAACCCATCACTTAGAGTTAGAAGCGGTGGTTTTTGCACTCAAGATTTGGAGACACTATCTTTACGGTGTCAAGTGTGAAATGTTCACTGATCATCATAGTCTGCAACATGTTTTTACTCAGAAAGACTTGAATCTGAGGCAGAAAAGGTGGATAGAGTTGTTAAAAGACTATGATGTGACCATTCAGTACCATATGAGTTAGGCTAATGTGGTGGCAGACGCATTGAGCTAGAAGACAGTAAGCATGGGCAGTTTGGCTTATTTGGGGGTGTCCAAATGACCTTTGGCAGGGGAGATTCAGGCTTTGGAATCTAAATTCATGCACCTGGGTATCTCAGAATAGGGTGGAGTGTTGGCCAGTACTGAGGTCAAATCCATATTCATAGAGGAGATAAAGGCCAAGCAACTTCAAGAGTCGCAGTTAAGCAGGCTTCGAAGCAAGGCAATATCCGGAGAGTCTGGGGATGCCATGTTGGACGCTGGTGGGGTATTGAATTTTAGAGGAAGGATTTGTGTTCCTTGAGTTGATTAAATCACTAAGAAAGTGTTGGCAGAGGCTCATGGCTCGCGGTGTTCGATTCATGTGGGTGTGACCAAGATGTACAGGAATTTGAGGCAGCTTTACTAGTGGCCCGAGATCAAAATGGACATAGCTGATTTTGTGTCCAAATGTCAAAATTTCCAGTAGGAAAAGTATAAGCACCAAGGACATGCAGGACTACTTCAGATGATGCTCATTTCAGAGTGGAAGTGGGAAAGGATAGCCATGGACTTCGTGGTTGGTCTTCCCAAGACTTTGTGAAAGTATAACTCTATTTGGGTCATTGTGGATAGGCTGACCAAGTCAGATCATTTTATTCTGGTCAGGGTAGACTGCAATTCGCAGCAATTGGCTAAGATCTATGTTAAAGAGATAATGAGATTGCACGGGGTACCACTGTCTATCATTTCAGACAGGGTACAAAGTTTACCTCTATGTTTTCGGGTAAGTTACATGAAGAGTTGGGCACTCAACTCACCTTCAGTATAGCCTTTCATCCTTAGACTGATGGTCAGTCAGAGAGGATGATCCAAGTATTTGAGGACATGCTGAGAGCATGTGTGATTGACTTCGGAGGTCATTGGGACCAATTTTTACCATTGTGTGAGTTATCTTACAATAATAGCTACCACTCAAACATCGATATGGCACCATTTGAAGTGTTGTATGGAAGGGGTTGTAGGTCACCTATAGGGTGTTTGAGAAAGGCGATGTAAAGAATTTGGGCATGGACTTGGTAAGGGAGGCGCAAGAAAAGGTAAGAGGCATTCACACCAAGTTGTTAGCGGCCCAAAGCAGGCAGAAAGAATATGCAGATCGCAAGGTAAGGGACATGCATTTTCAGATTGGTGAAAAAGTACTATTGAAAGTGTTACCAATGAAGGGAGTTATGTATTTCGGTAAGAAGGGCAAGCTCAGCCCTCAGTTTATTGGACCATTTGAAGTTCTTGAGATTGTAAGGCCAGTGGCTTACAGGTTAGCACTTCTGCCCAGTTTTTCAGGTGTTCATCCAGTATTTCATGTATCCATGCCAAAGAGATAACATGGGGATGGGGACAACATCATCAAGTCAGATGATGGGTTAGTTGATAAGGATCTATGCTATGAAGAGGAACCGATTGTGATTCTTGATCAGGATGTCCAGAAATTGAGGACAAAGGTGATCAGCATGGTAAAGGTTTAATGGAAGCATCATCCAATTGAAGAAGCCACTTGGGAAACCAAGAAGGACATGCGGGACAAGTACCCTCACTTGTTTGAGGATTCAAGTACTACACTTTCCTTTTTTTATTTCCATAATTTTAGGTTGGATCATTCGGGGATGAACGATGGGTAAATTGGTATCTATTGTAACGACTAGGTTTGTCTTTACGGGTAGACTTTTTATGCCAAGTTTCAAGTCAGAAAACTTCTGAATTTGGGAGTTGAAAATTCTGGGCTAGGCTAGTCTTTGCCGATTTTGGAGTGAGCTATGGTCTAGGGAAATCTGGGTAAGGATTGGGTAACGTGTATGGTTTTGAGCTAGTTTTACATTTTTCTAAAACATAAAGGAGTCTGGAGAACTTTTGAAATCTAATTTGAGTAAGTAGAACTCCTGGTATCGAAGTTGATGTGAAAGGGTTATTTTGGAATGTCAGGAAATTGAGTGTGTTGTAAAATGAACCAATTTGGGGGGCTTTACGACTTTCAGTCCGTGCCAACTGCTCAGCCTCCACCATAACAGTCGATATGACTGTGTTTCGCTACGGTGGTACCGCTATAGCAGAGCAGACTGCTATAGTGAAGCGTGATTGGATTTAATACAGAAACTTCCCCAAAATAGTCAGTTTTCATCAAAGAAGTTTTGGGAGAAGGGCAAGGAGATTTTGGGCAATTTTCCTCCATTTTCCATCATTTTTCTTCCCAAAGGTAAGGATTCTACTTCCCAAACTCCGCATTATCTTTCGTACACTATAGAATTGCTAGGGGTGGACTTGGAGAAAGGTTTGGAATGACCTAGGATTGTAGAATCCAGGGAAAAAGGGGAATTCTAGGGTGTAGAAGTTCTTGGGTGTTGTTAATTTCATTAAATTATGATCATGTGATCTTAATTCTCTAAATGTATCCATAAAAATTATAGGAATAGGTGAATGAAGGGTGGAGTAGCCCGGGAAAAGGGTGGAATGATCATGGTTGGCCTAGGGTTGGGATTTTGCATAATCCGAGTAAATAGTAGGCCATACAGATTGATTTTTTGTTATTATGTGTTGTTTTAGACCAAGAACCGACAAGAACTTTGGGAAGCAGGAAAGCTCCAGTTGAGTAGATCTTGGAATATTCGAGGTAGGTGATGGTTATTGAATTCTAATATGCATTATGTGTTAACGTACTATTTCATAATAGTGTATGAGTTGCATGTCTAGGGAATGAATTGTGAATGTCTAGTTGTCCGATAATCAGTCTTGTGAAATGAACTTCTTTGTTTGCTTGTTGGTTTTACAAGTATGTTTGTTCATTCGTTGTGTTTGATTTGGACTTGTTATGACATTCGGTTGGCTCGGGTACCATGGCTGGTATGGGAATTACTAATGGTTTGCTCGGGTACCACGCCTGGTACGGGTATACTAATGGTTAACTCGAGGACCATGCCTGGTACTGGAATTTATGATGGTTGGCTCGGGTACCACACCTGGTACGGGTTATTTTAATTGAATTATTGTATTCTTTTGATGGTTCTATGAGTAGACCGGGTTGTATTCTTGAACTGTGATATTTGCATATGGACCATGAGAGGCCGGGGGATTTTACGTAATTGTGAAGTTGGTCTTAGAGTAGGCCGGGATTGCATGTCTAACACTTGGGTGATGTTAGGGGGATCCTTGATGGGTCTGGGTTATGTGAAAAAGGGTATATGTTGTTGTTTAGGGTGTGGTCAATGGTTGTTATTTGGTTCATGTGCTAATAAGCTATTAGAGGGACTTAATATTTTGTTAATTGTTGACTTACTACATGTTTCCTGTACCTTACTATGTTATGGTTTACCGATCATATTATGTTTATTGGAGTTGGCCGATGATCCTACCAGTACACGGTATTGTGTATTGATTTTGCACTTGATTTTCTTTTTGTGAGTACAGGTAATCTTCCGGCGGATGACACGCAACCTCACCTATAGTCCCAGTACTTCCAGAGATCAAGGGTGAGCTGCTTCGATCGAGCTACCTTAGTTTCTTCCTGTTTAGTTATAGCCCACTTGTTTTCGTCTTAAGCTCTTGTTTACTTGGGGTTGCCTCCCCGTATTCTAGACATTTGGTAGATGATTTTGGTACGATGACTTTCAGGTTCTAGAGAAAATGTTTTCCGCAGATTAATTATAATAGTATTAAGGTTGTGATTGAATTGCTAGTTTACTTTCTTTCACACTAGTTTTAAGCTACTTAAATAGTTAAATGTTGGGTCGATATTGGTCCGCTCACCCGGGGCTTGGGTGGGTGCCACTCATGGCTGTCTAGGTCATGACAACTCCAGACTTCGCTTGTATCCTAGCAAGTTAAGTTCCACGTGGTCTGGCTCATTCAAAGTGAACCACATGTTTCCTTATGGTGCCATTGAACTTGAGGATTCGAAAGGGAAAAGGTTCAAGGTGAATGTAAAATGAGTCATGCAGTATTTGGGAGCATCAGATGAGGTAAAATGGTTGGAAATGGTGTACTTTGATGAAGTCCGAGTAATCAAGGTACCCGCATCGTGCCACAACATTAAATTAGATGCTGCTTAGAAGGAAACCCAGGGTGTATTTGTACTTATTTTATATTTGTTTTTTAGTTTGTACAGTATTGATATTTTTTTAAGTGCACAGGGATAGCAAAAATAAGTGGCTAAATATTGACCGATGGCAAAATGTGTGCAACTATGGACCAGGTCACGGGCCTGGAAAAGCCTTGATGGTCCATTCTTTTGAACCATGGAAAACTCGAGAGGAAACCAAAAGCAGAAGATAGAAATTATGGTTTATTTCACAAACCGTCAAACCCATTCAACGGTCTATGGAATCCACCATCATTTTTATTTTGAGATACCAACTCTCATGTTAGTTTCCATGGGTGATGGGATGGTCTGTACTTTAAAAATATGGCCCATCAAGTTTTCTGTGGAAACCTACAGTGAATTATCTCAAATTAATAATTTGAATGACAGTCAGTGATGCACTATCACAGACCGTTAGATTTTAAATTATGGACCCAGGTAAGGACCCGTGAAACCAATCGTCAATTTTTCCATGGATTGTCATTTGGGTCATGGTCGGTTGACTGAATTTAATTAAAAAAAACTGACCCGGATGTAATTCTTTTCCCCTTTGTTAAAAAATCGAGTCTACCTAGTAGAAGAGAAGTCCAATAGGTCAAAGGATTTGTCTAACTCCCTCTACTTCCTACGAAGTCCTTAACTCCCAAGAATTCTTCTATGATCACCTCATCCATCTTCCAACTTCTATACCCATCAGCCATTCATCACCATAAAAAGCCAACCTTTGCTTCGTCATTCTTCATCTTCATCACAGTCGCATCACAAGGAAGCACGCACACATGCCATTTTCTTCTAAAGCAAGAAACTTCTCCAAAAAAATAAGGTTTAAACTTCATCTGTTTCGGGAATTTCTTTGTCTTGCTACACCTAAGGGTTCAAGTATTTAATTATTAATTTTGTGGAACCCTATGTTTGAAATTTTGAGTTTTAGGGAACATAATGGGTGTAAATTGTGTTAATTCATATGGTTAGTAGGTTGGGGTTTTTAGATTGATTAATATGCTAGAATTGATTATATGTTGGTTTTGTGTATTCGTATACATTGAGTCGGAGGAAATTAAGACCAATTTTGCTTCAGAAATGGAGTCGAAGGTTATTTTGCCCGCCAAACTCCCAATGATATTGTTTGATCATAATATTGGTGAAGTCTGAGTAATCCGTTGTGTTTGAAATTAGTACGGGAGGATTGCAACTCCGCTATTCTGATGATCATAAGTGTTTCTTGAAGTCAAACAATGGGCCAAAACTTGATTGTTTCACCCTATGTTAAGACTTATGAACCATTAAAATCCTTCTACGAGTCGTAACTATTGCGCCCTATTTTTACCAAGGTTAGATAAAGCACAATTTATGGACTCTAAAAGAATTTAATCATGTACAGAGTCGCCACCTAAATTTTAAGGAAAATAATGAAACCTATTTGATTATTGACATGTATGGCTCATGTTTTAATCTACGAAAATCAGTATAGGTTCTAGGTAAGGGTTCAAATTATTTCGAAAGGAAGAAATTATGCATTCTTCAAAATTCACAAAATGTGGTACCTGGATAGACTTAATTTTTCAAAGAGGAAGAATGTAAAAATTAAATTTTATCTAAAAAGTATAAATAAGTACAGTGAAATATGTATAAAAATAATTTAAAAATATGCGTGTAAGAGTGTAAAAAATGTATGTCAACATAAAATAGAAGAAAATGTAAATTTGGTATGTATGAAAAAGTATAAAAAATTGATCTATAGGAAAACATATAAAGATGCGTAAAAGAATGTGTATTGTTAATATAAAAAGTATACATATATGTTAATATAACAGAATATATACTACTAAAAAATATATATGTGTAAGAAACTTATATCTAAGTACAGATAATGTAAAAAAAAATATTTAATAAATAATGTGAAAGATTTATAAAACATATGTATAATATAAAGAAAATTTATTGAACAAAAAGATTTAATAGCGGTTAATTAACTTGTGTTTTATGTAAAAGCCTTTTTCACTTTTGTAAGAAAGAATGTATCTGGGGATTAGAAAAGGGTATTTATGTAATGACCCTTCCGGTCATTTCCACGTTTAAGTTTTGAAGTCAAGCAAATCGACAAAAGATATCATAAGACCCTTAACAAATTTTCTGAACTTTGGGTCAAATATCTCGGGACTTTTCTCCCAATATATAAAGAGTTAGGAGTCTCCCGAAATACCAAATCGAAGGTCTACGAGTCTAGTTTCCAACGCACAAAACCGCACGTCCAACGGATCTCGGAGTAAAGAGTTATGACTATTTTACCGCGGACTGTCTGGCAGAAAACGGGGTTGCGAACCGGGTCGTGAATCGGGTCGGGTTTAACCCGATTTAAGCTTCAATTTCACGTTTTAAAATGCCATTTCAGTTCCGAAACAGTGATAAAATATAAGGGAGGATCCCGAGAGAATTCTTGAATATCGAAATCGTGCGTAGGCAAATTACGAGCCTAAACTTAAGAACTTTATTAGCATCGTGCGTGTATTTGAAATATTTATTTAAAAGTAGAAATTGGTAAAAATTATATTATTATTTCCTTTCCAAAATATTTTAAAGGTTTATGAAAAATATATTTGATACGATATAAGTGTATACGTATTTATTTTATAAGGTTTTTATACTCCGTAATATTTTAACGGGATAGTAAATTTAATTATGTTGAAAATTATTATTATAATATAGTGGATTTTGTTGGAAATGATTTTCTATTAATTATGGTATATTTAAAATACTATATTTATTTTATCACGAATTTACGCAATACCCGATTATATAAATAATGGGATAACTTAAAGTGGAAGGATGACACCTCCACTTCCACGTGGAAGTGGAGGGAGGGTCATCACTTACTATCATCATCTATGTGGCAGCATATGAGTAAATGGTATGCATTACTATGCAATTCCATTGAGTTGGATTACACTACATGAAATCAATAACTTTAAATTGCTGCATAAGCATTTCTATTAAGTCATGGCTGCTGCATAAGCGTTACTCATTTACGTGAGGAGTATTGTGAGGGAAAAACTTTTTGTTAATTAATCAATTATCTTGTCAATTTATTCCGTCCCAAATCCGAATCCGATTCCGATTTAGTTGTGGATTTTCTCGGAGTGGTTCGAGCTTGGACATCGTTGTTTCAGCAGCTTGTCGTCGGACGACAGGTAGGTTACGGTTTAATTTTCCTAGACTCCATATATATAAAATAAAATTGTATTAATGGGCATCCTTGGGTTGGTTTACTAGGTTGGTACCACAGACCTTGACCCCTTTATTCATGTCCGCTATTTTTATTCCTCCGTTGTTTGTAGTATTTGCGGATATATTTTAATTACCCTTGTGGTCCTGCGAGGCCTTGTTGACTCTGGAACATAGAAGGTGGGATTTTGGGAATGTCCGCGAGTCCTGGGCATAGTATTATCCTTCTAGGCTGGTTATGCTTGCTGAGTAGCTGTGGGCCTGTGCAGGGTCGATAGGTTGATTGTGAGCTGCGGGGCAGCAATTGTGTGTGGTCATACCATTTCCATGCATATAAAGAGGTTTTATCCATGTTTTACTGTGGTTTTGGCTTCGGGCCTACTGGCACTGTTTTCTAAACCTTGCATGGCCCGGGGGGCCCATTTTTAATGGAAATGATTTGGAAATGGTTGATTTCACTTGTGGTTTAAAATCATCAGTTTTATGATTATCACTAGACTCGGCAGGGCCGGAGTGCTAGTTGAGTTTTCTTACTACTTGAGATGATTTTTAGCCTCGGTTGGACCGAGCACCTGAGATGACTTTTTATTGTTTAGACCCGGCTACGCCAGGGCACCCTTGGAGGGGTTTTTGAGATATTTTCCTACTATTTTTAGTCCTGGACAGGGTCTGGGCATGCATATTCGAGACTGGGTCTCTATCTTGATATCGAGACTGGGTCTCTATCTTGATACATGTTCTGATACTGAGATTTGGTATGGGGTCTGGGACCTCCATGGACCTTGCTATCTGGGCCAGGGGCTACGGGCTCGCGTGTGCCGGAGGGGTATACGGGGAGTTAGAGGTATACGGGCAGATCCTTCCATGGAACCTACCTGCTGGGCCGGATCGGCGCCGGAGAGGTACATACAGAGATACCATGGCACTTGAGATCTTCATGCATCATATCATTCATTGTTTGAGGCTCCACCCTTGTTTGCTGTTTGCTGATTGTACGCTCCGGTAGTATGGGATGCCGGAGGGTTTGTTTTCACTTGTTTGTGTTCCTCGGTTGTATGGGCGGCCGGGGGACTGTAGGTAGACTTTTGCTATTTACTTACAGAGTTGTTCTCTATTAGGGATAAGTATGAGATTGGTTACTGCTAGACTGTTAGTTTCTGGATTTGAGATTGTTATGATTAGTTGGGTTGATTCATGTCTTGAGCATGCCTATTATTACTCTTTCTCTCTTCTTCTTACACTTGAGGTTACCGGTATACCGTCCATTCTGTAAACTTATTTGGTATACACTGTTGTTGCAAGGATCCCAGGTGCGTTGTTTCTTACTTTCACCTGCGCCTTTGGTGTGTGTATTCTGCTTACTAGCCTCATCTGTGGTTCTGTTGATTTCCCTCTGGGCTAGTTCCTGTGTACCTTTCGTTGATTTCTGTGACTGCTTGCTTCTATTCTGTCTATTACTGCGCTTTTATCTTATATGTGCCCAGTCGGCCTATTATACCTACTGGGTACCTTATGCTTCGCATTTGGTGCTCACCCCTACCCCCTGCATCTTTGGGTGCAGATCCTAGCGTGGGCTATCGCCGTTAGATCGTTGTGATTCATGCTTGGAGATCTGTTGGGGACTACTTCAGGCTGAGGGTGAGCTCTTGGCGATCGGAGCTTAGCTTTAGTTTATCTTTTGCTTCATGTACTCTATTACCATTCAGAGACATCTGTATATATTCTTTTCGGTTTATTTGTACTCCATGTATATAGTTTGGCTCTGTACTATGATACCCGGTCTTGGGGTTTGGTTTAGTTTCCGCATATGTATATATTTATAAACCTGTTATCTATTTTATTCGTTTTGTTCTCTTAATTGTTAGATAGTAGCCCATTACTAACTGTTCTGGGCTACAGGGATTGGTTCACCTACCGGGGGTGGTAGGTGCCATCATGACCGAGAAATCGGGTCGTGACAACTTGGTATCAGAGCTTTAGGTTCACCGGTGTCATCGGTATAGGAGCCAATGTCTAGTAGAGTCCTGCGGATCGGGGCGGAGACGTCCGTACTCAATCTTTGGGAGGCTTTACAGTGGCATTTTTTAGAAATTTCGACTCTTTCAATTGCCTTCTGTGGTCGTGCGTTGCTACCCTTGAAAGTTTTTGGAAATCTCATTTGTCCTACTTCATTCTTCCGCAGATGGTTCGTACGAGATCATCGGCAGCACGCGAGGATGAGCCTCCCACTCCAGCTAGGGGTCGAGGACGCCCTCGAACAGTGGCACCTGCTAGAGCGGCTAGCGTGGAGATAGAGCCTGAGCAGCATGTGGTTCAGGGGGCAGCCCAGGTACCACCAGCTCCAGTACCAGCTCCAGTGCCCACTTCTGTGCCTGCTCCACCCACAGCTCAGTCTCCAGATATTCGGGGATTGCTATTGCAGCTTTTGGGTGTGATTGGAGAGCGGCCTTCTGAGGTAGCGCAGACATCCGCTCAGGGGGCGTCCCTGGGTGCACAGAGCTCGGGAGCACAGCCTGCTACTATGGCTCCCCGTGCGGAGGTCATTCCGGTTCCATCTGTAGCACAGCCTCTTGCTCCTCGCCCAGTTATGACAGAGACAGAGCAGAAGGCGTTGGGCAGATTTTTGAGGTTAGCACCCCCGAGATTTGCGGGTACTTCTGGGCAGGATCCACATGATTTTATTACCACCTGTGAGGAGATGTTGCATCATCTGGGTTTGTTGGAGACTCACGGGGTTGGTTATACTACCTACCAGTTGGAGGGCCCAGCGAAGTTATGGTGGAGGGCTCAGGTTGCTTGTAGACCACCATCGTCACCTCCTTTGACCTGGTCTGAGTTTTACGAGGCCTTTATGGCCAAGTTCCTACCCCAGAGTGATCGGGAGCGTCGCAGGGAGCAGTTCACTCACCTTGTGCAGGGATCTATGACTATATCGGAGTATGAGACCCGTTTTCATCAGCTAGCACCGTTCGGAGCTATGATCATTCCCACCGAGGCTGATAGGATTCGTAGATTTGTATGGGGCTTGAGGCCAGAGATCAGGCAGCCAGCTGAGATATTGATTGCCAGTGGTCGGTCATTCCAGGACATTGTGGACTATGCTCGCACTGTGGAGGACTTACAGCGACATGATCAGGGGCCCAGAGATAAGAGGCCTCGATATCAGGGTGTCTATAGTGGTTCCAGATATGGTGGTAGAGGTCCTGGCCAGTGGAGCCGGAGTTATCAGCCACAGCAGTATCAGGGTCAGTCCAGCCGACCGGTTCAGTCTTCTCTTCAGACTTTTGGTAGTACCCAGTTCGAGCAGGGTCAGGGCAGCCATCAGGGCTATAGCGGCCAGTCTTCGAGGGGTATAGGTTCTGGGGCATCAGGCCGTGGTGGTCATATGGGATTTGCTTTTTCATCTCGACTGAGTAGGCCGTTAGGGGCTTGTTTTACTTGTGGTGCGATAGGTCATTTTGCTAAAGATTGCCCTCAGCAGGGTACAGTTCAGTTAGCCGAGCCTTTACGGGCAGTTCAACCCCCGGCTAGAGGGGGTGGTCGTCAGATTAGAGGTGGTGCGCCACGCGGTAGAGCAGGTGGTAGGGATGGCGGTCGGGCAGGTGGAGGTCGTCGTCAGTTTTATGCGGTCCCTAGGAGACCAGAGGCAGAGGCCTCAGATGCTGTGATTACAGGTACGATTTCTGTGTGCCATCAGTCTACTATGGCTTTATTTGATCCTGGATCCACTTGTTCATATGTATCTGCCTACTTTGTGCCTTGTTTGGGGTTGGCTAGTGAGCCATTATCTGTTCCTGTTTCTGTTTCGACCCCAGTAGGAGATTCTTTAGTAGTGGATCGGATTGTGAGATCCTGTATGTTATCTATTGGTGATTCAGAGACTTGGGGTGATTTGATGATTCTTGATATGCTAGATTTTGATGTGATACTGGGCATGGACTGGTTATCCCCTCACCGTGTGGTTTTGGATTGTTATGCCAAGACCATTACCATAGCTGTGCCCGGTGTATCCCCGGTTGTGTGGCAGGGTTCTGTTAGCCATGCACCATCTGGGATCATCTCTTGTCTTCGAGCTAGGAAGTTGATTGCCCGTGGGTGTTTAGCTTATCTAGCATATGTCCGAGATGTTAGTGCTGACCCCACTTCTCCTGAGTCTGTTCCTGTGGTTAGAGACTTCCTCGATGTATTTCCTACCGACCTGCCAGGCCTTCCACCTGAGAGAGATATTGATTTTGCTATTGAGCTAGAGTCGGGTACTAGGCCCATTTCTATTTCCCCTTACCGTATGGCTCCTGCTGAGTTGAGGGAGCTTAAGGAGCAGCTCCAGGATCTGTTAGCTAAGGGGTTTATTAGACCTAGTGTGTCACCTTGGGTGCTCCTGTTCTCTTCGTGAAGAAGAAGGATGGGTCGATGCGCATGTGTATTGATTATCGGCAGCTGAATAGGGTGACAGTGAAGAATAGGTATCCGTTGCCGAGGATTGATGATTTGTTTGACCAGCTTCAGGGTTCAGTCGTGTTTTCAAAGATTGATTTGAGATCCGGCTACCACCAGTTGAGGATTAGGGCGGAGGACATCCCTAAGACAGCATTCAGGACACGTTATGGCCATTATGAGTTCCTGGTGATGTCTTTTGGGTTGACTAATGCCCCGCAGCCTTTATGAACTTGATGCACAGAGTTCTTGGCCCGTATTTGGACTCATTTGTGATAGTTTTTATAGACGACATCTTGGTATACTCGCGTAGCAGAGATGAGCATGAGCAGCATTTGAGGGTTATACTCCAGACTTTGAGAGATCATCGGCTTTATGCCAAGTTCTCAAAGTGTGAGTTTTGGCTTGAGTCAGTTGCATTCCTAGGGCACGGGGTGTCTAAGGATGGGATTAGGGTTGATCCGGGAAAGATTTCAGCGGTTTGTGAGTGGCCTAGACCTACTACTGTTACCGAGGTTCGCAGCTTTATTGGGCTAGCGGGTTACTACAGACGGTTCGTTGAGGGTTGAGGGATTTTCTTCCATAGCAGCACCCTTGACTATGCTGACTAGGAAGGATGTCCCATTTCAGTGGTCGGATCAGTGAGAGGATAGCTTCCAGAGGCTTAAGGCCTTATTGACTTCAACTCCAGTTTTGACTTTGCCGGTTGACGGTCAGAGCTTCTCCGTGTATTGTGATGCTTCTGGGGTTGGTCTTGGTTGTGTGTTGATGCAGCAGGGTCGAGTAATAGCATATGCGTCGAGACAGCTGAAGGTTCACGAGCGCAACTA
>QJPP01003922.1:36064-58599 GCA_003996215.1 Jaltomata sinuosa | reverse complement strand
GAGTCTAGGGAAAATAAACCGTAACCTACCTGTCGTCCGATGACAAGCTTGAACCTCTCCGAAAAACCTCCAACACGAAATCAAACTCGGGCTTGAATAACTTGACGTAGATAATCTATTTTCTTTTCGATGTTCTCATACCACACCACTTGGATAACCCACAAATTCTCTTTTACACAATGTATATCAACATGCGTGTTGTAGCAGCTATGTAGCTTAATGTGTTTGTTGAGAGAAATGAAATCATTCTCCAGTGAATATGTTCAATAATTATTTACATAATATAAATCAATGTAAGTTAGGTTGATATGTCACAATTGGAATGACACCACGTAGATAGTGGATTGTTGGCCACTCCCTCCACCTCAACGTGGAGTGGAGGTGACAAGGACAAGAAGAAATTCTTATCCCGTTATTTATATATTCGGGTATTGCATAAATTCGTGGTAAAATAAATATAATATTTTAAATATACCATAATTCATAGAAAATTATTTCAAACAAAACCTACTATATTATAATAATAATCTTCAACATAACTAAATTTCTATCTCCGTTAAAATATTACAATGTATAAAAACATTATAAAATAAATACATATACAATTATATCGTAACAAAATATTTTTCATAAACTTTTAAAATATTTTAAAAAGGTAATAATAATATAACTTTTTACCAAATTCAACTTTTAAATAAAATATTTTCAAATACACGCGATGTTAATAAAATTCTTAAACTTAGGCTCGTAATTCATTATCGCACGATTTTGATACTCAAGAACTCTCTTGGAACCCTCCCTTATGTTTTCTCACTATTTCGGAACTGAAATGGCATTTTAAAACGTGAAGTCGAGGCTTAAATCGAGTTTAACCCGACCCGGTTCGCGACCCGGTTCGTAACCCATTTTCTGCCAGACAGTCCGCGGTAAAACAGTCATAACGTTTTACTGTGAGATCAGTTGGATGTGAGGTTTTGTGCGTAGGAAACTAGACTCGTAGACCTTCGATTTAGTATTTTGGGGGACTTCTAACTCTTTATATATTGAGATAAAAGCTCCGAGACATTTTACCCAAAGTTTAGGAAATTTAATAAAGAACTTACGATAACTTTTGTCGATTTGCTTGACTTCAAAACTTATAATGCGACCAAACAAATGGGCCCGACACCAAAATACTGGTCCTGACGAGCCTTAAGTGGGTTGGGTCCACTACAACAAGCTCTAACGGTTCAAGGAAAACGTATACGTGGAAATAACCGGAAGGGTCATTACATCATCCACTACTAAAAAGGACTTTCGTCCTCGAAAGTCAAGGTCAAGGGGGTACCTAAAGGCTCAAACAGCTGCGGATACTGGGCCCGCATATCTCTCTCGGTCTCCCAGGTAGCCTCCTCGACTGGACGGTGCCTCCACTGAACCTTAACAACCGGGATCTCTCGAGACCTCAATCTCCTGACATCTCTGGCCAAAATAGCTGTCAGCTCCTCAACAAAGGCTAAATCCTCACCCAACTGAACTGAATCCCACTGCAACACATGAGACTCATCTGGGACATACCGACGCAACATCGAAACATGAAATACAGGATGTATAGCTGATAACATTGGAGGTAAGGCTAACTGATAGGCAACGCTACCAACCCTCTGCAGAATCTCAAACAGCCCAATGTACCTGGGGCTAAGCTTGCCCCGCCTACCAAATCTAATCACGCCTTTCATGGGCGATACACGGAGAAACACCAAGTCACTGACACTAAACTCCAAGCCACGAAGCCTACAATCAGCATAACTTTTCTGCCTGCTCTAAGCTGCCCGAAGTCTGTCCTGAATCGCTCGGACTCGGTCTAAGGAATCTCGAAGCAAATCTGTGCTCTGTGGCCCAGCACTAAAACCATCAAACCAACCTACCGGTGATCTGCAATGCCTTCCATACAAAGCCTCAAAAGGTGCCATGCCGATACTCGAATGGAAGTTGTTATTATAAGCAAACTTTGCTAAGGGAACAAACTGATCCCAAGAACCTCCAAAGTCAAGAACACAGGCTCGAAGCATGTCCTCCATAATCTGAATGGTCCTCTCGGACTGGCCATCTGTGTGAGGGTGGAAAGTGGTACTAAGATGAACCTCTGTACCCAAATCTCGCTGAATAGCCCTCCAGAACTGAGATGTGAACTGAGTGCCGCGGTCTGAAATGATAGAAGCTGGGACCCCATGCAACCGAACAATCTCACGAAGGTAGATCTGAGCTAACCTCTCTGCACCATAAGAAGTATGAACCGGCAAGAAATGTTCTGACTTAGTCAGCCTATCAACAATCACCCATATGGAATCAAACCCATGAGAAGTACGGGGCAAACAAACAACAAAGTCCATAGTAATCCCTTCCCACTTCCACTCAGGAATGGGAAGTCGCTGCATCAAACCACCAGGTCTCATGTGCTCGAACTTAACCTGTTGGCAGTTCAAGAACCGAGATACGAAATCCGCTATATCCTGCTTCATACCACTCCACCAGTAAAGCTGCCTCAAGTCTCTATACATCTTTGTTGTGACAGGGTGAATGGAGTATCTAGTACAATGTGCCTCGTGAAGTATCAACTGAATCAAATCACTAATCCTCGGAACACAAAGGCGACTATCAAACCTCAGAACCCCATCTGAATCTAGAGTAGCCCGACTGGTCTCACCTTGAACAACCCGATCACGAAGGTCACACAACTGCTGATCCTCAAACTGACGGCTCTGAATCTGATCAATCAAAGTAGAACGAACCTCAACACTGGCGAGAACTCTGCTAGGATCCGAAAAGTCAAGCCTAACCAGACGGTTAGCCAAGGACTGGATGTCCAAGGCCAATGGTCTCTCTGAAACCGAAAGAGAAGCTAGGCTACCCATACTCACTGCCTTCTGGCTCAAGGCATCCGCTACCACGTTTGCCTTGCCCGGATGATACAGAATAGTGAAGTCATAGTCCTTCAGTAACTCGACCCATCTCCTCTGTCTCGAGTTCAACTCTCGCTGACTCGTGATATACTGAAGACTACGGTGATCGGTGAAGATCTCACAGTGAACTCCATATAGGTAATGCCTCCATATCTTGAGCGCGAAAACTATCGCTGCCAACTCTAAGTCATGAGTGGGGTAGTTGCGCTCGTGAACCTTCAGCTGCCTTGACGCATATGCTATTACTCCACCCTGTTGCATCAACACACAACCAAGACCAACCCCAGAAGCATCACAATACACGGAGAAGCTTTGACCCTCAACCGGCAAAGTTAAAACTGGAGTTGAAGTCAATAAGGCCTTAAGCCTCTGGAAGCTATCCTCACACTGATCCGACCACTGAAATGGGATATCCGTCCTAGTCAGCATAGTCAAGGGTGCTGCTATGGAAGAAAATTCCTCAACGAACCGTCTGTAGTAACCTGCTAACCCAATAAAGCTGCGAACCTCAGTAAGAGTAGTAGGTCTAGGCCACTCACAAACTGCTGAAATCTTTCCCGGATCAACCCTAATCCCATCCTTAGACACCACGTGCCCTAGGAATGCAACTGACTCAAGCCAAAACTCGCACTTTGAGAACTTGGCATAAAGCCGATGATCTCTCAAAGTCTGGAGTATAACCCTCAAGTGCTGCTCATGCTCATCTCTACTACGTGAGTATACCAAGATGTCGTCTATAAAAACTATCACAAATGAGCCCAAATACGGGCCAAGAACCATGTGCATCAAGTTCATAAAGGCTGCGGGGGCATTAGTCAACCCAAAAGACATCACCAGGAACTCATAATGGCCATAATGGGTCCTGAATGCTGTCTTAGGGATGTCCTCCACCCTAATCCTCAACTGATGGTAGCCAGACCTCAAATCAATCTTCAAAAACACGACTGAACCCTGAAGTTGGTCAAACAAATCATCAATCCTCGGCATCGGATACCTATTCTTCACTGTCACCCTATTCAGCTGTCGATAATCAATACACATGCGCATCGACCCATCCTTTTTCTTCACGAAGAGAACAGGAGCGCCCCAAGGTGACACACTAGGTCTAATAAACCCCTTAGCTAACAGATCCTGGAGCTGCTCTTTAAGCTCCCTCAACTCAGCAGGAGCCATACGGTAAGGAGAAATAGAAATGGGCCTAGTGCCCGGCTCTAGCTCAATAGCAAAATCAATATCTCTCTCAGGTGGAAGGCCTGGCAGGTCGGTAGGAAACACATCGAGGAAGTCTCTAACCACAGGAACAGACTCAGGAGAAGTGGGGTCAGCACTAACATCTCGGACATATGCTAGATAAGCTAAACACCCACGGGAAATCAACTTTCTAGCTCGAAGACAAGAGATGATCCAAGATGGTGCATGGCTAACAGAACCCTGCCACACAACCGGGGATACACCGGGCACAGCTATGGTAATGGTCTTGGCATAACAATCCAAAACAACACGGTGAGGGGATAACCAGTCCATGCCCAGTATCACATCAAAATCTAGCATATCAAGAATCATCAAATCACCCCAAGTCTCTGAATCACCAACAGATAACATACAGGATCTCACAATCCGATCCACTACTAAAAAATCTCCTACTGGGGTCGAAACAAAAACAGGAACAGATAATGGCTCACTAGCCAACCCCAAACAAGGCACAAAGTAGGCAGATACATATGAACAAGTGGATCCAGGATCAAATAAAGCCATAGCAGACTGATGGCATACAAAAATTGTACCTCTAATCACAGCATCTGAGGCCTCTGCCTCTGGTCTCCTAGGGACCGCGTAAAACTGACGACGACCTTCACCTGCCCGACCGCCATCCCTACCACATGTTCTGCCGCGTGGAGCACCACCTCTACTCTGACGACCACCCCCTTGAGCTGGGGGGTGAACTACTCGTAAAGGCTCGGCCAACTGAACTGTACCCTGCTGAGGGCAATCTTTAGCAAAATGACCAATCACACCACAAGTAAAACAAGCCCTGACGGCCTACTCACTCGAGATGAACCAGCAGATCTCGCATAACCACCACGACCTGATGCCCCTAAAACTGTACCCCTCGAAGACTGGCCGCCATAGCCCTGATGGCTGCTCTGACCCTGCTCGAACTGGGTACTGCCAAAAGTCTGAAGGGAAGCCTAAACCGGTCGGCTGGACTGACCCTGGTGCTGCTGTGGCTGATAACCCCGGCTCCACTGGCCAGGACCTCTACCGCCATATCTAGAACCACTGTAGACACCCTGATGCCGAGGCCTCTTATCTCTGGACCCCTGATCATGTCGCTGTAGGTCCTCCACAGTGCGGGCATAGTCTACGATAGCCTGAAATGACCGACCATTGGCAATCAATATCTCAGCTGGCTGCCTAATCTCTAGCCTCAAACCCCATACAAATCTGCGAATCCTATCAGCCTCGGTAGGAATGATCATAGCTCCGAACAGTGCTAGCTGATGAAAGCGGATCTCATACTCTGAGATAGTCATAGACCCCTGCACAAGGTGAGTAAACTGCTCCCTGCGATGCTCTCGATCACTCTGGGGTAGGAACTTAGCCATAAAGGCCTCATAAAACTCAGACCAGGTCAAAGGAGGTGACGATGGTGGTCTGCAAGCAACCTGGCCCTCCACCATAACTTCGCTGGGCCCTCCAACTGATAGGTAGTATAACCAACCCCATGAGTCTCCAACAAACCCAAATGATGCAACATCTCCTCACAGGTAGAAATAAAGTCATGTGGATCCTGTCCAGAAGTACCAGCGAACCTCGGAGGTGCTAACCTTAAAAACCTACCCAACGCCTTCTGCTCTGACTCTGTCATAACTGGGCGAGGAGCAAGAGGCTGTGCAACAGATGGGACCGGAATGACATTCGCATGGGGAGCCATAGTATCCGGCTGCGCTCCTGAGCTCTGTGCACCCAGGGCTGCCCCCTGAGCGGATATCTGCGCTACCTCATAAGGCCGCTCTCCAATCACACCCAAAAGCTGTAATAGTAATCCCCGAATATCTGGAGACTGAGTTGCGCCTGGAGCTGGCACAGAAGTGGGCACTAGAGCTGGTACTGGAGCTGGCGCTGGAGCGGGAGGCTCATCTCTACGTGATGCCGATGATCTCGTACAAACCATCTGCGGAAGAATAAAGTAGAACAAATGATATTTCCAGAAACATCAAGGGTTGTACGCACGACACAGAAGCAATGGAAGAGTTGAATTTCCTAAAATGCCACTGTAGCCTCCCAAAGATTGAGTACGGACGTCTCCGCCTCGATCCGCAGGACTCTACTAGACATTGGCTCTTATACCGATGACACCGGTGAACCTAAAGCTCTGATACCAAGTTGTCACGACCCAATTTCTCGGTCATGATGGCACCTACAACCCCCGGTAGGTGAACCAATCCTCGTAGCCCAGAACAGTTAGTAATGGGCTACTATTTAACAAATAAGAGAACAAGACGAAGAGAACAAATAAAAGAAATATAAATATATACATATGCGGAAACTAAACCAAACCCCAAGACCTGGTATCATAGTATAGAGCCCAAACTACATACATGGAGTGCAAATAATCCAAAACAATATATACAGATGTCTCTGAATGGTAATAGAGTACATGAAGCAAAAGATAAACTAAAGCTAAGCTCCGATCACCAAGAGCTCACCCTCAGTCTGAAGTAGTCCCCAACAGATCTCCAAGCACGAATCACAGCGATCTAACGGCGATGGCCCATGCTAGGATCTGCACCCAAAGATGCAGGGGCTAGGGGTGAGCACCAAATGCGAAGCATAAGGTACCCAGTAGGTATCATAGGCCGACTGGGCACATATAAGATAAAAGCATAGTAACAGACAGAATAGAAGCAAGCAGTCAACAAAAACAACGAAAGGTACACAGGAACTAGCCCAGAGGGAAATCAACAGAACCACATGTGAGGCTAGTAAGCAGAATATACACACCATAGGCACAGGTGAAAGTAAGAAACAACGCACCTGGGGTCCTTGCAATAACAATGTATATAACATAAGTTTACGAAATGTACGGTATACCGGTAACCTCAAGTGTATGAAGAAGAGAGGAAGAGTAATAATAGGCATGCTCAGAGACATGAATCAAACTCAACTAATCACACCAATCTCATACTTATCCATAATAGAGAACAATTCTGTAAGTAAATAGCAAAAGTCTACCTACAGTCCCCTGGCCGCCCATACAACCGAGGAACACAAACAAGTGAAAACAAACCCTCTGGCATCCCATACTATCGGAGGGTACAATCAACAAACAACAAACAAGGGTGGAGCCTCAAACAATGAATGATATGATGCATGAAGATCTCAAGTGAAATGGTATCTCTGTATGTACCTCCTCCGGCGCCGACCCGGCCCAGCAGGTAGGTTCCATGGAAGGACACTGCTCGTATACCTCTACTCCACCGTATAACCCTCCTCCGGCACACGCAGCCCGTAGCCCCTGGCCCGGATGGCAAGGTCCATGGAGGTCCCAGACCCCATACTAAAACTCAGTATCAAACCTGTCGTCCGGAAACAAGTCCGGTATCAAGATAGAGACCCAGTCTCGAATATGCATGCCCAGACCCTGTCCAGGACTAAAGTAGTGAGAATATGTCTCAAAAACCCCTCCAAGGGTGCCCGGGAATAATCGGGTCTAAACAGTAAAAAGTCATCTCAGGTGCTCGATCCGACCGAGGCTAAAAATCATCTCAAGTAGCAAGAAAACTCAACTAGCACCCCGGCCTTGCCGAGTCTAGCGTTAATCGTACAACTGATGATTTAAAACATAATTTTACTTTCTTTTACCCGGGAAATTCACAAGTTAAATCAAACCATTTCCAAATTATTTCCATAAAAAACGGGCCCCCCGGGCCATGCAAGGTTTAGAAAATAGTGTCAGTCAGTAGGCCCGAAGCCAAAACCATAGTAAAACATGGATAAAACCTCTTTATATGCATGGAAATGGTATGATCACACACAATAGCTGCCCAGCAGCTCACAATCAACCTATCGACCCTGCACAGGCCCACAACTACTCAGCAAGCATAACCAGCCTAGAAGGATAATTCTATGCCCGGGACTCGCGGGCATTCCCAAAATCCCACCTTCTATGTTCCAGAGTCAACAAGGCCTCACAGGACCACAAGGGTAAGTAAAATATATCGGCAAATACTACAAGCAACGGAGGAACAAAAGTAGGCGGATATGAATAAAGCGGTCGAGGTCTGTGGTACCAACCTAATAAACCAACCCAAGGATGCCCATTAATACAATTTTATTCTATATATGCGGAGTCTAGGGAAATTAAACCGTAACCTACCTGTCGTCCGATGACAAGCTTGAACCTCTCCGAAAAACCTCCAATACGAAATCAAACTCGGGCTTGAATAACTTGACGTAGATAATCTATTTTCTTTTCGATGTTCTCGTACCACACCACTTGGATAACCCACAAATTCTCTTTTACACAATATATATCAACATGCGTGCTGTAGCAGCTATGTAGCTTAATGTGTTTGTTGAGAGAAATGAAATCATTCTCCAGTGAATATGTTCAATAATTATTTACATAATATAAATCAATGTAAGTTAGGTTGATATGTCATAATTGGAATGACACCACATAGATAGTGGATTGTTGGCCACTCCCTCCACCTCCACGTGGAGTGGAGGTGGCAAGGACAAGAAGAAATTATTATCCCGTTATTTATATATTCGGGTATTGCATAAATTCGTGGTAAAATAAATATAATATTTTAAATATACCATAATTCATAGAAAATTATTTCAAACAAAACCTACTATATTATAATAATAATCTTCAACATAACTAAATTTCTATCTCCGTTAAAATATTACAATGTATAAAAACCTTATAAAATAAATACATATACAATTATATCGTAACAAAATATTTTTCATAAACTTTTAAAAAAAATTAAAAAGGTAATAATAATATAACTTTTTACCAAATTCAACTTTTAAATAAAATATTTTCAAATACACGCGATGTTAATAAAATTCTTAAACTTAGGCTCGTAATTCATTATCGCACGATTTTGATATTCAAGAACTACCCTTATGTTTTCTCACTGTTTCGGAACTGAAATGGCATTTTAAAACGTGAAGTCGAGGCTTAAATCGAGTTTAACCTGACCCGGTTCGCGACCCGGTTCGTAACCCGTTTTCTGCCAGACAGTCCGCGGTAAAACAGTCATAACCTTTTACTCCGAGATCAGTTGGATGTGAGGTTTTGTGCGTAGGAAACTAGATTTGTAGACCTTCGATTTGGTATTTCGGGGGACTTCTAACTCTTTATATATTGACAGAAAAGATCCAAGACATTTTACCCAAAGTTCAGGAAATTTATTAAAGAACTTACGATAACTTTTGTCGATTTGCTTGACTTCAAAACTTATAATGCGACCAAACAAATGGGCCTACACCGAAATACCAGTCCTGACGAGCCTTAAGTGGCTTGGGTTTGCTACAACAAGCTCTAACGATTCAAGGAAAACGTATACGTGGAAATAACCGAAAGGGTCATTACACATTCTAGGCATGGATTGGTTACATTCCTGTTATGCCTCAGTAGATTGTAGAACTAGGATCGTTTGATTTCAGTTTCCTAACAAGCCAGTCTTAGAGTGACAGGGTAGTAACTCCATGCATGTAGGTCGATTTATCTCCTACCTTAAGGCTAGAAAAATAATCTCCAAAGGGTATATCTATCACCTTGTTTCGATTAAGGATTCAAACTCTGAGACCCCAACTCTTGAGTTAGTCCCAGTGGTGAATGAGTTCCCAGAAGTGTTCCCAGAAGATCTTCCTGGAGTTTCTCCCGAAAGGGAAATCGACTTTGGAATTGATCTCCTTCCAGATACCCAGCCTATTTCGATTCCTCCTTACAGAATGGCTCCAACTGAGCTTAGGGAATTGAAAGAACAGCTGAAAGACCTGCTAGACAAGGGATTCATCAGACCCAGTATCTCTCCATGGGGTGCTCCAATGTTGTTCATGCGTAAGAAGGACGGTTCTCTTAGGATGTGTATTGACTACTGTCAGTTCAACAAAGTCACAATAAAGAACAAATATCCTATCCCAAGGATTGATGACTTGTTCAACCAACTTCAGGGTGCTAGTTGTTTTTCGAAGATAGACCTCAGATCCAGCTATCATCAGCTCAAAGTCAGAGGTAGTGACATCTCGAAGACAACCTTAAGGACTCAGTATGGTCACTATGAATTTGTAGTTATGTCTTTTGGGCTAATAAATGCTCTTGCAACTTTCATGGACTTAATGAACAGGGTGTTCAAGCAGTATTTAGACTTGTTCATAATTGTCTTCATCGATGATATCCTTGTTTATTCTCGAAATGAGGAGGAGCATGCAAATCATCTGAGGGTCGTTCTGCAAACTCTTAAGGATCGCCAGTTATTCACCAATTTCAGTAAGTGTGAGTTTTAGTTGAAATTAGTCGCTTTTCTTGGTCATGTGGAGTCTAGTGATGGCATCTGAGTTGACTCTCAGAAGATTGAGGCAGTAAAGGACTGGCTCAAACCCACCACTTTGATAGACATCAGAAGTTTCTTGGGTTTGGCTGGTTATTACATGAGGTTCATAGAAGGATTTTCATCCATAGATGCCCCATTGACCAAGTTGACTCAGAAAAAGGTCAAGTTCCAGTGGTCAGAGGAGTGTGAGAAAAGCTTCTTAGAACTGAAGACTAGGTTGACTACAGCTCCTGTTTTGAATCTACTAGAGGGATAAGATTGTTATATGGTTTATTGCGATACATCCAGAGTCGTCCTGGGTTGTGTTTTGATGCAGCAAGGTAAGGTCATAGCTTATGCTTCCAGACAGCTCAAGACCCATGAGAAGAACTACCCGACTGATGACCTAGAGCTAGCAGTAGTTGTGGTTATCCTAAAGATTTGGAGGCACTGCCTGTATGGTGTGCATATTGATGTGTTCACAGATTATAAGAGCCTACAGTATGTGTTCACCCCATTAGAGTTGAATCTTCGTTAGAGGAGATGGCTTGAGTTTCTCAAATATTATGATATGAAGTGCTCTACCATCCGGGTAAGGCCAATGTAGTGGATGATGCTCTTAGTAGACTGTCTATGGGTAGCGTATCTCATGTTGAGGAAGAGAAGAGAGAACTGGACAGAGAGGTTCATCGACTTGCTCGCTTAGGAGTTTGCCTTATGGACACGTCAGATAGTGATGTGATAGTTCAGAATGGGTCAGAATATTTATTGGTAGCTGAGGTTGAGGAGAAACAGGATAGTGACCCCATATTTCTTCAGCTGAAGGGTACAGTTCATCAGCAGCAAGTTGAGGTATTCTCCCAAGGGGGAGATGGTGTGCTTCGTTATCAGGGTCGCTTATGTGTTCCTAAGGTGGGTGAGTTAAGGCAGAAGATCCTTACAGAAGCCCATAATTCCAGATATTCCATTCATCCGGGTGCCACTAAAATGTACTGTGATCTACGGGAAGTCTATTGGTAGAACGACATGAAGAGGGACATCGCAGATTTTGTGGCTAAGTGTCCCAACTGTCAGCAGGTTAAAGTAGAACATCAGAAACCAGGAGGTGTGACTCAGGAGATTAGTATTCCTACTTGGAAGTGGGAAGTGGTTAATATGGACTTCATTACGGGATTGCCTTGTACTCGCAGACAGCATGACTCTATTTAGGTGATAGTGGATAGAGTCACTAAGTCATCTCATTTCTTGGCAGTCAAGACTATCGATTCAATGGAGGATTATGCCAAACTCTACATCCACGAGATAGTCAGGTTGCATGGGGTTCCCCTGTCTATCATCTCAGATAGAGGTCTTCAGTTTACATCTCATTTCTAAAAGTCTTTTTAGAAGGGTCTTGGTACTCAGGTGAATCTCAGTATAGCATTTCATCCGCAGACGGATGGTCAGGCAGAGCGTACCATTTAGACCTTAGAGGACATGTTGAGATCGTGCATGATCGATTTCAAGGGGAGTTGGGATAATCACCTGACTCTCATAGAATTCACCTACAATAACAGCTTTCACTCCAGTATTCAGATGGCCCCGTATGAGGCACTTTATGGGCGTAGGTGCAGATCACTGGTTGGTTGGTTCGAAGTAGGTGAAGCAACCTTGATTGGGCCAGATTTGGTTCATGAGGCTATGGATAAAGTTTAGCTCATCAAAGAGAGATTGAGAACAGCTCAGAGTCGTCAGAAGTCCTATACAGATGTGAGGACAAGGGATTTAGAGTTCGAAATTGATGATTGGGTTTTCCTGAAAGTGTCACCTATGAAGAGAGTGATGAGATTTGGAAAGAAAGGGAAGCTCAGTACCCAGGTATTTAGGCCCTTACAGAATCCTGAAAAGGGTTGGTAATGTGGCTTATGAGTTAGAATTGCCAGCAGAGCTAGCAACGGTTCATCCATTCTTTCATATTTCCTTGTTGAAGAAGTGTGTGGGTGATCCAGCATCGATAGTACCTCTTGAGAGTGTGGTGATGAAGGATAGCCTCACCTATGAGGAGGTTCTAGTTGAGATTCTTGACCGTCAGGTTCGTAGGTTGAGAAATAAGGAAGTCGCTTCGGTAAAAGTTTTATGGAGGAATCAGTCCATAGAGGGAGCTACATGGGAAGCAGAAGAAGCCATGATGTCTAAGTACCCTCACCTCTTTCCTTCCGCTTCATTCAGCTTGAGGTAATAGTTCCTCTCCAGTCTCTCAGTTTACTCTTGTGTAAATTAGTCTTAGTACCTTGTTCTTTCAATTATCCTTGCATTTCAGCACATTTTCATGTTTATGGAACTCAGTTTAGTTATACATCAGTTTCTAGTACTCAGTTGGTAAGGATTGCAGCTCCTTTACTCCAAACTCAGCCTAGTTAACCTTCATTCAAGGACGAATGATCCCAAGGGGGAGATATTGTAACACCCTTGAACTTCCAAGCCCAGACTTAGCTCAAAAAGCCTGAAACAATCCAAAAATTTCAACTATCAGAAACCACGAGTCAGTCCTACGAGTAGTGGAAGGTTCCACGAGTCATGGGCTGTAACTGTGGAATAAGATCAGAGGGCTAACATTCCCTCTGAGAACCACGGACTGGTTCCACGAGCCGTGGAAGTTTCCATGATCCGTAAGACCCATATGTGGAACTCAGACTTGAGGGTCATCAAATCCCCCAGGAACCACGAGCAAGTTCTATGAGCCGTGGGTGGTTCCACGAGCCGTGAACTTGGCTCATGGTTATCAGACCCGCAGCCAAGAAGATAATCTAGGAACCATGATATGGTTCCAAGAGCCATGGAACTTTCCATGATCCGTAGGACCCATCCGTGGAACCTGAGACGCGGATTTTCTAGCAGTTTTAAAGTTAATTTCTTAGGGGTATTTTAGACCTTTCCTTTTTATTTTAGCTCCAACTATAAATAGCCTAAGGCTTATTTCATTAAGTCTAATCCCCCAAAATAAGTCAGATTCTATAAGTTAAATTCTAAAATAGAAAAAAACCGTCTTCTCCAAAGTTCCAGGCCTAGGGTTCTCTCCTCCAAACATCTACTTCAGTTTCTTGCAGGGACTTTCTTCACCGGGTATGTGGGACTTCACTAGTGGGTTCCTTTCACCCATTAGGTCCCTAGAATTCAGTTGGTTCCTTCAGTTTCTCCATGATTGATTAGACCTAGGGTTCAAGAACCTTAGAATTTTCCTTTGTTATTCAGATGCTATAATTCATGTGATGTTTAGTCCGGATTCCTTGGGAAATTACTACAGCCCATGTTTAGTGTCACGCCCCAAACCATGGGAGGCATGACCGACACCCGGAGCCCCAAAAGGCTGAGGGTGTCAAAATAGAGTGTATCTCTATTGAACCTGTTGGGGGTCTGAGACCGACAAGGTCTCTAAGAATAGCAATTTGAAACACTGAAAGCTCAATAGTAGGTAAATAACTCAAGGCCGACAAGGCTATTATCATAGTTGATAGCTAATAACAAGGCCAACAAGGCCATACCCAACATTGATGTACATATACACGTCTACAAGCCTCTAGGAGTAACTAAAATATCTCATATCCAGGACAGCCCCCTGGACTACCCATAAGCTGTACATATACATAACCTGGTCAAAATATAAGCTAGAACTCTGACTCGTCAGCTCCAGGAAGAATGAATCTTACCAAAATGGCTGAACTCTGCAACTTCTACTGAAGAGGTCTATCTGGGTTTCTGTCTAGACTTGTAGGCATGAATGTAGCGCCCCCAGGCAATGGGGAAATCAGTACGACAATAATGTACTGGCATGTAAGGTAGAAGCAGAAAAGTAAGTCGCTAGTAGTAAATCTGAACAAGATATAATATGAAACTTGTAAACTGTAATTGGTAAGACTCGTTAAGCTCTTTCTCCTTTATTCTTTTTAGAATACAACACATGCATTAACTCACACCACAACTCACTCTTTATAACCCACGCTAAACCACAATAGCACCTCGGTGCACCCTATATATAATAGCCTCAATATGGCAGTAGCGCCTCGGCGCACACTATGTATATAATGGCCTCAATATGGTAGTAGCACCTCGGTGCACACTATGTATATAATGGCCTCAATATGGCAGTAGCACCTCGGTGCACACTAACACACAAACCACGCATAATAAGTGTATTACTAGATTGACCTTCAAAGCTATTCTTGTTATTTATGAAGGTTCATTTAGATAAATTCTTTAGCCTTGGCTTACTAGGTGTTGGACTTAATATACCAAATACATATAAATGGGGATTTGACTTTCTAACTTTCTTTGTATACTTTCTAAAGCTTGATTAGGGATCACAATACAAAGAAGAAACTCAACAAAAGGATAACTTACGTTTCGTGCAAAAAGAATCAGATTTTTATAAGAAGGCGACTTGAATCACTATAATGTATAACTTAGTTCCTTAAGACTTGTTGAGTTACCAAATCAGCTCTCTTACAACAGAATAATCAAATTCCTTCTTTCGGAGATTTAGAGTTCTATTTCTAGATTCATGCCGATAAGGAATAAAGAAGCCTTAACATACCTCGTTCCTTCCGAAGATTGTGCTTACCAGAACTTGGACTTTCCTTTATTAAGTTAATCTACAACACAAGGGTATAATTAAGCTAATATAAGATCTTAAACCTGATGCAACCTTTCAAAAACAGTAGCTAAACATTTCCCGGGCAGATTTACGTATTTTGCGTTAATTAAAGGTGTATCATCACACCTTTCTCCCCTGTCCAATACACATCACACACACACCAACCTACTGCCTCAAATAATACAAAACACATCAAACAGCCCCTACACAACTCACCATGCCGAAATACAATAGCAACACATTGAACCCACGGCTTCCGATCGTCGTCCCGTGAGTTCTTAACAACAATTCAACAACATATGTCCATCCGAACTTCAATCCAAAAATATGATTATAGGAAGAGTACTTACCACACTTGAAGGTGTGTTTTTATCCTCTTTTTATTGATGCCTTGAAAATCTTAAGTACCCCCTACACATACACCAACAAGAGAAGAAGAAATATCTTAATTGTTAACAATTTCTATGTGTTAAATCTTAAGAAAGGGGCTGTCATAGTTCATGTATTTCTTACCATAGGATATCCTAGCTATATGTAGTATATTAATACCAAGATAACAAGTTGTTTAACTCACCTTAAGCTTGAATGAATCTTGATCTTCTTAGAACCCTAAAGGGAGAGAAGGGCTGCCAAAAGGAAAGGAGATAAGAGAGAATTTTTCCAGCTTTTTGTGATCAATATTGATCAACAAAAGGTCTGTATAAAGGGACCTTTTTGGAAGACTTTTTTGAGTATATTTGGGCCAAAATGGGTCAAGAAACTTGGGCCAAAATTACCCTTTGCTTGAGCCTCAAAAGGGTTAAGTTTTGTGGCTGATTTTGGGCTTCTCTTGGGTCAAAATGTGGTCAATATTGGTGGCTACCTTTTGTAGTTGTTTGGGCCAGATTTGGTTGTGCTTTGATGGGCCAACTTTAAGCTTTATTTGGGCTACCATTAGGTCTAATAATCCATGGTGTTGCTGCCCATAATCGGCCCTCGGAAATTAGTTCATTAGCGTAGGTAGGTGATGCACTTACTTGTCACCTAAGAGCTTAGATAAGTCGAGCAAGTACCTCACTTGTTTTATCTCATTTTCAAAACCCTAATCCTTATAATTTAAATTAAAACTTATATACATTTGACCATTTCAAATTCTAGGCCAAAGTACCCCTTCACAATCTCGAGCTCAAATACCTTCGTCGATGTTTACTTAGTCACATAGGTTTTGAAAGGTACGGGGTGTTACATCCTTCCCTCCTTAGAATCATTCATCCTCGAATGAGGGTAATGCATATAGAGCTCTAGTCCCTTAGGATTTTTTTGAAATTTCGGCAGAGTTTCCTTTATAATTGGGACTATCCAAAAACCTGAAACTTAGCAAAAGTCCAGCACGATGCCTTACAGGGCTATACAACTATATACAATTAAATGTAATCATTTTCACATGTTCAAACCTGGTCATATTTGCATAGTAGGAAGAATATCAAGAACATAATAATATGACTTACCTCTATACTATCTTCAAGTCATAAATAACTGGGGATGTTTTTTCCTCATTTCTTCCTCGGCTTCCCACGTCATTTCCTCGATATTATTATTTCTCCACAACACCATTACTGAGGCTACTTCTTTGGTTCTGAGCTTCCTAACTTGACGATCTAGGATAGAAATTGGTACTTCCTTATAGGATAAGTGATGTGCCGCCATTTTACGGCACTTTCGACTCCTTTTAACTAAGAACAATCGTACATTTTCAAGCAACCGTCATCATTTTTGATGCGTTTATGTTGGATTTGTAGGAAATGGAGACAAACACGGAAACGGAAGGAAATACGAGCAAAAAGACATTCTGGATAAGAGTGACAGCCTGAGTGACGGTCCGTCACACATGTGATGGTCCGTCACAGAGACCGTCAAGTGGTGGCAGGACACTGCCTAGGGGTGACGGCCGCCGTGACGGTCCGTCAAGGTGGTGACGGTCCGTAACCCCAAGCCGTCAAGTAAAGACAGTCGGCGATGCGGAATCCGAGCATTTTTGGGTTTACTTCCTGGACTCCTATAAATACCCTATGTTAGGTTTATTTTATTTAGGCACTTACCAATACATTACCCAATAGTTTTAGGAGTTTTTGAGCGATTTTAGAGAGAGGAAACACGCTACACACGTTTTCCTCCTCCTTGAATCTTGTTCTTGATTTGTTCTTGGGATCTTTGTTTTCTTGTTCTTGGAATAATTGAAGATTGTTTTCACTATATTGTAAGGATCTCTTTTCTTTATTATGAATATGACTTTCTTCTATTCTTCTACAAGCATGATTAACTAAACCTCCCACAACTAGGGTTGTGGGAGCCATGGCTAAAGTAGCGATATAGATTCCGGGTAGCGACGGGTTCAATATATATGTTGTCACGTTTTTAATCATTCATTATGTAACATTTTCTAGTGGTTGCAAACATTAGAACATGCCTAGGTTTAATTTGCTTGAGTAAAGAGATTAAAACCGGGAAATTTAATTAACGACGAGGATTCGAGACTACTAACTCTCGTCTTATAATTAATGCTGTAACTAGATTAATCTACTTGATGTTTAGGATTGAAAGCTAAAAGCACACCTTTTCAAGTTCGAGAGAATTGAAAAGTAAATTCATCTATTTGGTTGAGAAACGTTTAGATGATACCATTAATTCAATCACATCGTGACACGCATATGGAAAGAACCCGGTTAAGCTAGAATCGACATTGTTACAACGCCATGGCGAACACTTCCCTAGTTCTCTCTCATCTTGATTACATTATTGTTCGTTTTGTTTACACGTTGTTCACACAAAACCCCCCTTTATTTACCGGAAACTATTGACCATTAGTCAACTACTTCACTAACGACTTAATTCTCACCATATTCTCTGTGGGATCGACCCCAACCTTTGTTGGGTTCTATATTTAACAACGATCGCTTACGCTTCTTAATTGGAGTGGTACTTTGAGCGTTATCAAATTTTGGCGCCGCTGCCGGGGAATACGGTTGTTTGTTAAGTCCGGTGTGTTTATTTGACTCTTAGTCATACTTTCCTGCTTTTACGTTTATTTGTTGTTTTTGTTTTTGACAGGGTACAGAGTTGTGCATGCCAAGTACCCAGCGCTCGGGTGAATCAACATTACCTTACGACCCCGAGATTGCTAGAACATTAAGGCGGAATATGGCCGCACAACAAGAGGCAGCAAGGCTCGCTGCAGAACTGCAGGCCCAACACAATCTGAATGTTGGTGGTCTGCAGGATGATGTTATGCTGAATGATGAGGATATCGACTTGGATAGAGTTGGCGCTACGGGTGCCATTGCTCTTCCACCGCTAGCGCCCGGAGCCAAGTTCAACATCACTAGCACGATGATCCAGCTGTTGAACTTGAGAGGAGTGTTCCGTGGTGCCGCTGGGGATGATCCAAACCAGCACCTGATGAATTTCGTGGGCATCTGCAAGTCGTTTGAGTTACCTGGAGTGAGTCAGACAGCGATCAGGCTTAGGTTGTTTCCGTTGTCTTTGTCTGATGAGGCAGCATTGTGGTTGACAGAGCTGACCCCCGACTCTATCGCAACTTGGGGAGAGTTGAAAGGAGCTTTCCTAGAAAGGTTCTTTCCTCCCTCTAGGATGATACAGTTGAGGGATGAGATTAGCAATTTCAGACAGCAACCTCACGAAGCATTGCACGAGACCTGGTTGCGATTTAAAAAGAAGATATCACAATGCCCTAACCATCAGTTGAACGACGAATTTTTGATACAAACATTCTACAGGGCACTGAATTCGGCCACCAAGCCAACGTTGGACAAAGCAGCAGGTGGAGCATTTATGGGTCGCACTTTTGCCGATGCCACAGCTATTTTGGACAGGCTCACCAAAACCAACAGGGCCTGGCATACACGGGATTCAGAGGTAGCAGCTAGCACTTATGCAGTTTGTATGTCAGCTGAGCAGCGCAGAAAAAACGAGGAGCACGACCAAGACATGGCGCATCTAAAAACGTAGTTGGACCTACTGACAAAGCACTTGTTTTCAGGAGGTATCGAGAAGGTGAAAGCTGTTGGTTCCCAAGGTAGAGCAGCAGAGTTGGAAACTGATGAGGAGGTGAATTACTTGGGGGGTTTCCAGGCCAATGGCCAAGGAAACCAAGGTCGGACCTATCAGAAGGACAACTACTATGAGAAAGCTGGTTACAGAGATCGCGAGCAAGGAAACTGGAGGAATAACACTGATAGAGGTGGGTTGTATGTACCACCTGGTAATTGGGATAAAGCTAGAAACGAGGCAGGGACTTCCAAGCTAGAGAACATGATGGCGAAGATGCTACTGAAGGTAGAATCGACTGACTCTGGGGTGAAGGAGATAAGGACTGAGTTATCGGCCATGAGTCAAATAGTGGAGGCGCATTCCACCTCGATTAAGCAATTGGAGCAGCAAGTGGGCGTAATCTCGGCATCTCTAAACCCAAGGAAGACAGGTACCTTGCCGAGTGACATAATTCAAAACCCGAGGAACGACGCGAGCTATATGGCGATCACCACAAGAAGCGGAAAAATATTACCGGAATCACATCCGGTAATTCAGACTCAAGTTGGGGGTGATGACGCCAATGACAAAGAGGTTGAGGAGGCTACTCAAAAGCCCGCGGAGAAAAGCAAGGAAGCTGAAAAGCGTCCAACTATGATGCCTCGACCACCGCCTCCGTTCCCACAATGCCTGAAGAAGAAAGCGGAAGATGGTAAGTTCCTGAATTTCCTGACCATGCTCAAGCAAATATCAATAAACATCCCATTGGTGGAAGCGCTTGAACAAATGCCCGGTTATGACAAGTTCATGAAGGACTTGATTACAAAGAAAAGGTCGGTAAGTTTTGAACCGGAAGACAACCTCCACCACTGCAGTTCTATTTCCTCAAGGTCGATAGTAGACAAAAAGGAAGATCCAGGTGCGTTTACTGTTCCCTGTACTATAGGGAAACTCGGCTTTGGAAGAGCCTTGTGTGTTCTTAGTGCTAGCATCAACCTGATGCCGCTAGCAGTCTATAAACAATTGGGTTTGGGAGCTCCTAAACCAACGTCCATGAGAGTGTTGATGGCTGACTGTTCGGTAAAGCGGCCCATGGGAATATTGTCTGATGTGCTAGTAAAGATCGGTAAGCTTATCTTCCCAGCTGACTTTGTGATCTTGGATTGCGAAGTGGATTTTGAAGTTCCCATAATCTTAGGACGACCATTGCTAGCCACGGCAAGAGTATTGGTTGACATGGAAAGAAACAAACTGACCTTCAGGCTAAACAATGAAGTTGTCAAGTTCGATGTGTCTAAATTGATGAAGCAACCAAGTGACATGAGGGTGGTCGCGGTCATCAATGTTATTGAGGAAGCTCCTACGGAGGTGCATCTTGAAGAGAAGGGTTTGGTCGAGACTCTAGCTGTTGTGAGAAGGATGCTGCGAGAAGGGAAACGTGTAGAGGAAGGCGGTGAAAATAGATTAAGGAAATGAAAACACCGCAAGAGAATCTGCAAAGAAAGAGCAAAAAAGTTGTCGCGACTAGCTGCGGAGCCGATAAAAGAAGAAGCTGGAACGCAATATAAGGTTGTCGCGTGCGCACACTCCATCGAGTTCTCCTGCTTTGGAGACCCTGGCGGTCTCCAACATCATGTCAGAATCTGAGTCCTATGGACTTCACAGGTATTCCTTATTCTCACAGTTTTAGTTTTCACATGTATGCATTGGGGACAATGCATGAGTCTAAGTTGAGGGTGTTGGAAAACCTGTGAGTCACCACCGAGGGTTTTTGTTGCCGAGTTCTTTTCCCTCCGGTGTGCTATCTAGTAGAACCGGCATGTTTAGGTTGTCGTTTAAATTTTTAGTTATTTTCTAGTGTCTATAGCAAGCATCATGGCATTTTTTCTTGACTAAAAGGAGCCCCCTCTGGAAAAAAATTCTGGTTTTGAGCTTATGTTGAAACGATTGACTGTCTGGATCCTTGAATGTCATTGTGTGATTATGATAGGAATAAGTATGCTTAAGCCGAGTTGTTGTCTTGATAGTCGGTAATGGTATAGTCTCTTGGTGCAAAGTGTGTGTGAGCGTATTGTTATAAATTCTTACTTTGTGCATGCATCTAGAACTTACCCGGTCTATTTTGTTGAGTTCGAAGTTGGTTGCTTAGGAAAGGATCACATGCCCTTTTTGTGTGCAGTCCACTTAACCTATAAGACCGTCCAAATGTAAATAATCCCTTTGATCCCTGTTTGAGCCATAATTGACCTTGTTCTTTCAATAACCTGTCACCATTCCTGTTTAACTTTGAATCCCTGTTTTGGCCCTGGTCCTTCCTTGGACATCGTGCACCTCAACTCAGGCAATCAGCCTAAGTTGAGGGTGGCTACTATAGAGGTAAACCCTGTTTTGGCCCTGGTCCTTCCGTGGACATTGTGCACCTCAACTCAGGCAATCAGCCTAAGTTGAGGGTGGCTACTATAGAGGTGAATGATAAGAAAAAGAGGATGGAGAAGATTGGTTGTGAATAGCATGAAAATTCGGGTGTGTGCCTAAGAAAAGAAAAAAAAAGAGATGAAAAAGATCGAAAAAGTAATAAAAAGAATTGTCAAAATAAAGAGGCCGCACCTGTAGCTAGAGAGAAGGAAATAAAAAGGTGAATAAGGATGGACAAAGTAAAGGTATGTGGTAATAAGACGTCGGTGGTTCCAAGGAGGGCTTAGTCACTAACCCCTAAATACATCCTACCAGCACCTGAAGCCTCATTACAAGCCTAAACAAGTCCTGTAGTGATCCTGAGCGGCTTTCTGAAGAACCGAAATAGAATAGTAAGGGCAAGCCTATGGTATCGCATATGCATTGTTTGAAATCGTTTGTGAGTGTGAGCGCTTACCTAGTCCCAAATCTTGTGTGTGGGATTTCTTTGTGGTGAGGGCACCAAGATGTCTGTATTGTCTATTGATTGTTAGGATAGCTGCGCGTGTGTATGTAGAATGTTCTATCATATCGGAATGACATGTTTGGATCCATGCAAGTTAGTGTTTCATACATTTGGGTGCTACGAGGGAGCTTGAATTAAAATTGAATAAGATGTTGAATGACCATGAGTTGCTAGAGACACGAGTTTGTTTTCTTCGTTGAGTCGTCGTGTTGTTTTTCTTTTATGTTATGTTGCTTGAGGACAAGCGAACGTCTAAGTTGAGGGTGTTGATGTGCCTCCATTTTATGGCACTTTCGACTCCTTTTAACTAAGAACAATCGTACGTTTTCAAGCAACCGTCGTCGTTTTTGATGCGTTTATGTTGGATTTGTAGGAAATGGAGACAAACACGGAAACGGAAGGAAATACGAGCAAAAAGACATTCTGGATAAGAGTGACGGCCTGAGTGACGGTCCGTCACAGAG
>QJPP01003922.1:0-35776 GCA_003996215.1 Jaltomata sinuosa | reverse complement strand
ACAACTAGGGTTGTGGGAGTCATGGCTAAAGTAGCGATATAGATTCCGGGTAGCGACGGGTTCAATATATATGTTGTCACGTTGTTAATCATTCATTATGTAACGTTTTCTAGTGGTTGCAAACATTAGAACATGCCTAGGTTTAATTTGCTTGAGTAGAGAGATTAAAACTGGGAAATTTGATTAACGATGAGGATTCGAGACTACTAACTCTCGTCTTATGATTAATGATGTAACTAGATTAATCTACTTGATGTTTAGGATTGAAAGCTAAAAGCACACCTTTTTAAGTTCGAGAGAATTGAAAAGTAAATTCGTCTATTTGGTTGAGAAACGTTTAGATGATACCATTAATTCAATCACATCGTGACACGCATATGGAAAGAACCCGGTTAAGCTAGAATCGACATTGTTACAACGCCATGGCGAACACTTCCCTAGTTCTCTCTCATCTTGATTACATTATTGTTCGTTTTGTTTACACATTGTTCACACAAAACCCCCCTTTATTTACCGGAAACTATTGACCATTAGTCAACTAATTCACTAAAGACTTAACTTTCACCATATTCTCTGTGGGATCGACCCCAACCTTTGTTGGGTTCTATATTTGACAACGATCGCTTACGCTTCTTAATTGGAGTGGTACTTTGAGCGTTATCAATAAGTCTTCAGAAAGTTGAACATCTTTGATAGGCATAATACGTGAAGGATCTCCTATGCACCTTCGTAGCATCGATACATGAAATACAGGATGGACTGTCTGCAATTCTGTGGGTAAATCTAGCTCATATGCCACTTTTCCTACCCTCCGAATGATCTTGTATGGTCCAATATATCTTGGACTAAGCTTTCCCTTTTTACCAAATCGCATAACGCCTTTCATGGGTGAAACCTTTAGGAAAACCCAATCACTAATATTAAATTCTAAATCCCCACGTCGCACATCTGCATATGATTTCTGCCTACTCTGGGCTGTTAGAAATCTTTCTCGGATTAGCTTCACCTTCTCCGTTGCCTGATTAACTAGGTCTGGCCCTAATAATCCTGCTTCTCCAATTTCAAACCATCCAATCGGTGATCTACACTTTCGTCCGTATAAAGCCTCATAAGGAGCCATTTGAATGCTTGCATGGAAGCTATTATTATAGGCAAACTCAATTAGTGGCAACTGGTCATCCCAACTCCCTTTAAAATCTAGTACACAAGATCGTAGCATATCTTCGAGTGTTTGAATAGTGCTTTCAGCTTGTCCATCTGTCTGTGGATGAAAAGCTGTACTGAGACTTATTTGAGTACCTAAGCCTCTCTGGAAAGACCTCCAAAAATTTGCTGTAAACTGAGCACCCCTATCTGAAATAATGGAAATTGGGACACCATGAAGTCAAACTATTTCACTAATATACAACTTGGAATAATCTTCAGCAGTATAAGTTGTCCTGACGGGCAAAAAGTGAGCTGATTTTGTAAGTTTATCTACAATCACCTATATGGAATCATACTTTCGATAAGTACGGGGTAAGCCTATAATAAAGTCCATGTTGATGACCTCTCATTTCCGGGTAGGTATCACTATACTTTGAGTTAGACCTCCGGGTCTCTAGTGTTCAATTTTTACCTGTTGACAATTCGGGCATTGGGCTACAAACTCTGCAATATTTCTCTTCATATTATTCCACCAATAAATCTGTCGAAGATCATGATACATCTTCGTCGCTCCTGGAGGGATTGAATAGCGGGAATAGTGAACTTCTGCCAAAATTTTCTCCCGAAGCTCCCCGACGTTAGGTACACATAGACGACCTTGATATCTCAGAACCCCATCTTCCTTAAGCTCTATTAGTGGTTGCTTCTGTTGTGGAATTTCCTCCCTCAATCTTACTAACCCCATCTTCCTTGGTCGAGTAGTCGAACCTGCAAATTAGCTAACTGATGTAGTTCTCTTGTCATCTCAATCTTTCTATTTTCCACGTGGTTCAAGCTTCCTATGGATTTGCGGCTAAGTGCATCGGCCACTACATTGGCCTTCCCTGGATGGTACAAAATATCTACGTCATAATCCTTTAGTAACTTGAGCCACCTTCTTTGCCTTAGGTTTAAATCCTTCTGTTTAAATAAATACTGTAGACTTTTGTGGTCCGTAAACACGTCTACATGGACTCCAAACAAGTAATGGCACCAAATTTTCAAGGCAAATATAACTGCTGCCAATTCAAGATCGTGAGTAGGGTAATTTTGTTCGCGCTTTCTTAGTTGTCTCGAGGCATAGGCAATAACTTTACCATGTTGCATTAAAACGCAGCCCAACCCAATCTTTGAAGCATCACAATAAACAACATAACCTTTTGTGCCCTCTGGCAGAGTTAAGACAGGTGCTGAAGTAAGCCTGTCCTTCAACTCCTGAAAACTCTGCTCACATGCATTAGACCACTGGAACTTGGCAGCTTTAAGAGTCAACTTTGTCAATGGTGCAGATATAGAAGAAAATCCTTCCACAAACCTCCGGTAATAACCTGCTAAGCCCAAAAAACTACGGATCTCTGTAGCATTCAAGGGCCTCGGCTAATTTTTTTACTGCTTCAATCTTTTGGCCGTCAACTCTAATACCTTCGTCTGTAATTATATGGCCAAGAAAAGCCACTGAAGTCAACCAAAACTCACATTTGGAGAACTTCGCATATAATTTATGATTCTGAAGTGTTTGCAATACTGCACGTAAATGATCAGCATGTTTGGCTTTGGACCGCGAGTAAATCAGGATATCGTCAATAAATACGATCACGAATACATCTAGGAATGGCTTGAAGACCCGATTCATTAGGTCTATAAAAGCTGCTGGGGCATTAGTAAGCCCAAAAGACATTACTAGAAATTCAAAGTGGCCATACCTTGTCCTAAAGTCTGTTTTTGGAACATCTATCCCTTTAACACGTAACTGGTGATACCCCGATCGCAAGTCAATCTTTGAAAAACATTTGGCACCTTGCAACTGATCAAAAAGGTCATCAATCCTTGGAAGCGGATACTTATTCTTGATTGTAACTTTGTTCAGTTGTCGGTAATCGATACACATTATCAACGACCCATCTTTCTTACGAACAAACAAAACTGGTGCGCCCCATGGCGATGTACTAGGCCTAATGAAACCTTTTTCGAGTAGATCCTTTAACTGTTCCTTTAAATCTCTTAATTCTGCAGGAGCCATCCTGTAAGGGGGAATTGATATTGGTTGAGTATCTGGGAGTAGGTCAATGGAAAACTCAATTTCCCTTTCTGGAGGGAATCATGGAAGCTCATCCGAGAATACATCTAGAAACTGACTCACCACAGGAACCGATTAAAGAGTCGTTGGTCCATCCTCTGTGCTTCTTACTCAGACTAAATGATAAATATAGCCTTTAAAAATCATTTTCTGGGCCTTAAGGTAGGAAATAAACCTACCCCTTGGCGTGGCAGCATTACCTTTCAACTCTAGGATATTCTCTTCCGAAAAATGGAATTTGACAACCTTATTTCTACAATCGATATTAGCATAACATGCAGCTAACCAGTCCATGCCCATAATGACATCGAAGTCAATCATATATAATTCGATTAGATCAGCTGAAGTGAGGCGGTCATAAATCCACACTGCACAATCTCGATAAACTCGTCTAGCTATAATAGATTCACCAATCGGCGTAGATACAACAAAGGGTCTAGGCAACAACTCAGGGCCTGCCCCCAACTTACCAGCAACGAGTGGGGTAACATATGAAAGAGTAGAGCCAGGATCTATAAGTGCATAAACAGCATGAGTAAAAATAGTCAATGTACCTGTAACAACATCAGGTGACGATTCCAAGTCCTGGCGACCGGCTAGAGCATAAGTGCGGTTCTGACCACTGCCTGAACTGGATGCTCCTCCTCCTCCTCTACCTCTACGACGACCTGATGTAGCTTGTTGTCCTGTCCTAGGGGGACGAATAGTAGATGAAGAAGCTGTCATCGACCCTGTAGGCTGCGACATCTCACCCCTACCTCTACTCGGATAGTCTCGCATAAAGTGACCAGGATGCCCACATGAATAACAAGTATCTGAACCCAGGCGACATATCCCAGGATGCTTCCTACCGCACTGAACACAAGGTGGCAAAGGTGGCCTCATCTGACCTGAATGCCCCTGGCGATAGGAACTGGATGCACCTGAACTATGGCCTGGTCCAGTCTGAGAAAAATGATCATACCTCTGCCTTTGCAACTGATATGGGGCACCACTAGTAGGGTGGGGTGATCGCCTATTAAAATGTGGCCTAACATTACCTCATGGCTCTACATAGGACCCAGTAGATCTAGCCCTCTTATTCTGATCCCTTTCTCGGCTTTGGTTATCTCCAATTTGTACTTCAAGATCCTCTGCAGTCTAAGCAATAGCCTGTATCTTAGAAATATTCATATCCTCTTGTGTGTCTTCTATTGTTAATCCTTAATCAATTCATCCTTAAGGCCACGCACATATCGATGAACTCTAGCTCGCATCATACTCATAATATCGGAGGCGTACATGGCTAATGAATTAAACCTGAGGTTGTACTGTCGAACATTTGTATTGCCCTGCCTAAGGGCTAGAAATTGATCAAATTTGGCCTCTCGAACCTCCTGTGGAAGATAGTGAGCTAGGAAGGCCTCTGAAAATTCCTCCCATTCAGCTGGGGGTGCATTTGATCCCCTAGACCGATCCCAAGCCTCGAACCATAAAATGGCCACATCTCGTAACCTGAAAGATGCAAACTCCACTGCCTCCACTACTGTTGCATGCATGACTCGAAGTATTCGATAAGTCTGATCAATAAGCTCCTGAGGATCCTCACGTGGGTCAGATCCTGTAAATATAGGAGGACTTAGGCTGATAAAATCTCGAGCCTTAGAACTTTCTGAGCCACCTGCCCTAGCACTCGCTGATGCCCCAATTTGTTGTTGTGTGGCTACCATCTGGGTCAATAATCGAACAACACCCCTGATGTCCTGGTCCTCTGCTTCAGATGGAGGAGCTACAGGTGCTGGTTCATCTCTAGCTATCTCAGATGCCACTGGAGCAGGTAGGGTCAGGGGTGCTGGATCCCCTCTAGTCTTATCAGGTACTTGATGAACTGGGATCTCTGGTGTCGGTGATTCATTTTGAGCCTCAAATCTATCCAATCGGATAAACGGGGAACGACTAGTACCTTCCCCCGTATCCGTGACAACCCGTCGGCTACTCATTTGTCTAGTCACAAGCATTTCTGTAAACAAGGAATAGAAAAACATGAATTAGACTTCAAACATCTTATGATCTCGCTCTATTGCACGATCTAGCAAATAAAAGAAGGATAACAATTCCTAAATGTCACGTAGCCTCATGATTATTGGTATCGTGCATAACACACCCATAAGAAAGACTCTACTAGACACGGATTGTAGACTCCCTGGGATTCGACGTGCTCTGATACCAAGTTTGTCATTCCCCAAACCATGGGAGGCATGACCGACACCCGGAGCCCCAAAAGGCTGAGGGTGTCAAAATAGAGTGTATCTCTATTGAACCTGCTGGGGGTCTGAAACCGACAAGGTCTCTAAGAATAGCAATTTGAAACACTGAAAGCTCAATAGTAGGTAAGCAACTCAAGGCCGACAAGGCTATTATCATAGTAGATAGCTAATAACAAGGCCAACAAGGCCATACCCAACATTGATGTACATATACACATCTACAAGCCTCTAGGAGTAAGTAAAATATCTCATATCCAGGACAGGGCCCTGGACTACCCATAAGCTGTACATATACATAACCTGGTCAAAATATAAGCTAGACCTCTGACTCGTCAGCTCCAGGAAGAATGGAGCTTACCAAAATGGCTGAACTCTGCAACTCCTACTGAAGAGGTCTATCTGAGTTTCTGTCTGGACCTGCAGGCATGAATGCAGCGCCCCCAGGCCATGGGGACGTCAGTACGACAATAATGTACTGGCATGTAAGGTAGAAGCAGAAAAGCAAGTCGCAAGTAGTAAATCTGAACAAGATATAATATGAAACTTGTAAACTGTAATTGGTAAGACTCGTTAAGCTCTTTCTCCTTTATTCTTTTTAGAATACAACACATGTATTAACTCACACCACAACTCACTCTTTATAACCCACACTGAACCACAATAGCGCCTCGGTGCACCCTATATATAATAGCCTCAATATGGCAGTAGCGCCTCGGCGCACACTATGTATATAATGGCCTCAATATGGCAGTAGCACCTCGGTGCACACTTTGTATATAATGGCCTCAATATGGCAGTAGAACCTCGCTGCGCACTATGTGTATAATAGCCTCAATATGGAAGTAGCACCTCGGTGCACACTAACACGCAAACCACGCATAATAAGTGTATTACTAGATTGACCTTCAAAGCTATTCTTGTTATTTATGAAGGTTCATTTAGATAACTTCCTTAGCCTTGGATTACTAGGTTTTGGACTTAACATACCAAACACATATAAATGGGGATTTGACTTGCTAACTTTCCTTGTATACTTTCTAAAGCTTGATTAGGGATCACAATATAAAGAAGAAACTCGACAAAAGGATAACTTACGTTTCGTGCAAAAAGAATCAGATTTTTATAAGAAGGCGACTTGAATCACCATAATGTATAACTTAGTTCCTTAAGACTTGTTGAGTTACCAAATCAGCTCTCTTACAATAGAATACTCAAATTCCTTCTTTCAGAGATTTAGAGTTCTATTTCTAGATTCATGCCGATAAGGAATAAAGAAGCCTTAACATACCTCGTTCCTTCCGAAGATTGTGCTTACCAGAACTTGGACTTTCCTTTATTAAGTTAATCTACAACACAAGGGTATAATGAAGCTAATATTAGCTCTTAAACCTGATGCAACCTTTTCAAAACAGTAGCTAAACATTTCCCGGGCAGATTTACGTATTTTGCATTAATTAAAGGTGTATCGTCACACCTTTATCCCCTGTCCAATACACATCACACACACACCAACCTACTGCCTCAAATAATACAAAACATATCAAACAGCCCCTACACAACTCACCATGCCTAAATACAATAGCAACACATTGAACCCACGACTTTCGATCGCCGTCCCGTGAGTTCTTAACAACAATTCAACAACAATTGTCCATCCGAACTTCAATCCAAAAATATGATTATGGGCAGAGTACTTACCAAACTTGAAGGTGTGTTTTTATCCTCTTTTTATTGATGCCTTGAAAAGCTTAAGTACCCCCTACACATACACCAACAAGAAAAGAAGAAATATCTTAATTGTTACACAATTTCTATGTGTTAAATCTTAAGAAAGGGGCTGCCATAGTTCGTGTCTTTCTTACCATAGGATATCCTAGATATATGTAGTAGATTAATACCAAGATAACAAGTTGTTTAATTCACCTTAAGCTTAAATGAATCTTGATCTTCTTAGAACCCTAAAGGGAGAGAAGGGATGCCAAAAGGAAAGGAGATAAGAGAGAATTTTTCCAGCTTTTTGTGATCAATATTGATCAACAAAAGGTCTGTCTAAAGGGACCATTTTGGCCGACTTGTTTGAGTATATTTGGGCCAAAATGGGTCAAGAAACTTGGGCCAAAATTACCCTTTGCTTGGGCCTCAAAAGGGTTAAGTTTTGTGTCTGATTTTGGGCTTCTCTTGGGTCAAAATGTGGTCAATATTGGTGGCTACCTTTTGTAGATGTTTGGGCCAGATTTGGTTGTGCTTTGATGGTCCAACTTTAAGCTTCATTTGGGATACCATTAGGTCTAATAATCCATGGTGTTGCTGCCCGTAATCGGCCCTCGGAACTTAGTTCATTAGCGTAGGTAGGTGATGCACCTACTTGTCACCTAAGAGCTTAGATAAGTCGAGCAAGTACCTCACTTGTTTAATCTCATTTTCAAAACCCTCATCCTTATAATTTAACTTAACACTTATATACATTTGACCATTTCAAATTCTAGGCCAAAGTACCCCTTCACAATCTCGAGCTCAAACACCTTCATCGATATTTACTTAGTCACACAGGTTTTGAAAGGTACGGGGTGTTACATTTAGGATCCAGAACCCTAGCCTATCAAAATTTCTAGTACTATATAGATTTTGCTTGCTAGGAAAATTAGTCGAATAATCATGTTTCAGAGTTTAAATGCCCTATCCTTCAGTATGTTTAGGTTGCATTCTCAGTTAATTACCAATATTTTGAGCTATCCATTATTTCAATGCATGGTTGCTTATATTCAGTTGGGAGTAGACTTAGTACCGAGCGGATGAGGGGCTGAAGGCTTAGCTGTCAGTTTAGGATAAGACCTTAAGTAGCAATCCCGAACTATGGCGCCACCATAGGTATTAAAAGAGTCAGCTGTCAGACTAGGATGCATCTCCTTTCACCTTAAGGACATCAATAGTGGATCCATGTCGGACTTGTTCGCACCCTTGGCAAGATATGAACACCCTTCCATCCAGGGTTACAGGTTGGCCCCATAGTTAGCTCAACTTGGGGTATGTCAGTTAATAGTACCTCCCACAGTCAGATTCATGTTGCATTGACCATGTACCCAGTATTAATTTCAGTATTCAGTTCAGCATGTTATATTTATGATTTGTACTTTGTCATTGTACTTAGCCCAGCTTTCAGTTATATTTCAGTATGATTGTTCCCAGGTTCAGTTCTTTATTGTTCACTTAGTAGATATATATCCTGCATGCTCAGTACATTCAAAGTACTGATGCATACTTTTGTGCTACATCATTTTATGATGTAGGTTCAGGCACTTAGCATCTAGACCGTGCTTAGTTGACTTTGAGTCCGTACTCAGCAGCTTGATTGGTGAGTCCTCCTAGTTTGAGGACGATAGACATGATTTACTTTCAATCTTTATCTTTCAGTTTTCATTCTTATTAGAGTTAGCTGGGGGCATATACCAGCAACTCCAGTTAGAGGCTTTCAGACATAGACTAGATTCAGTGGAGTTGCTAGTGTTGTATTCAGTCATTACTATATTCTTATAACAGTTTATACTCAGCTATGTTTTGGGCTCTTTCCCACTTTATACATATAAATTATTTTCAGCTTCCGCACAGTATATACTTTTGCTTTAAATTGTATAGGTATGCCATGCCATGGATTAGCTCAGGGTCACTTGTGACATTGAGCACCGTGTTGCGTCTAGGGGGTAGCCTCGGGGCATGACATGGGATTTCATCAATGGGTTCCTTTCACCCATTGAGTCCCTAGATTTAGTCAAGTTCTTCAGTTTCAGTCCAATTTTCAGAACCTAGGGTTCTTATAATTTTTATGAATCCCCTTGTATTCCAATTTCCTTATGAATTACGAATCTTTATTTGCATGTTCCTTGAAGCCTAGCATTATTATATTCTCAGAATTCTAAAACCCTTACTATTTGGTATCATTCTTGAATTTTGAGTTACATGTTTGAACTCCATGCTTGAGTCAGATTCTAGTATAGTTATGAGTAGTTAAATTCATTAGGTTGGTGGTGGGTTATGAACACCCAATCAATTTCAGGTTCATGCATTTTTAGTCAGATATTCAGTTAGTCAAAACTTCATAATTTGAATGCTCTTAGTTTTAGATTATCGTGCATTCTCAGAATAATCAGTATTTGAGCTATCAATTATGTTAGTTTATTTGGTTATTTACTTATTCAGTTCGGAGTACACTTAGCACTAAGCGGGCAAAGGGATGAAGGCTTACCCTTCAGGTTAGGCTAAGACCTTTAGTAGAAGTCCCTAAGTCCCAGAACTACAGTGCCACCGTAAGTTCTACAGGGGTCACCCATCAGTTCAGGCTTGAAACCCTGGTCCCTTGTTGGACATTAGATTAGTGGATTCACGCTAAATTATGTTTTTACCCTTGGCAAGGTATGAACCCCCTTCCAGCCAGAGTTACAGGTTGGCCTCACAGCTAGCCAACTTGGGGTATGTCGGTTAACAGTAGCTTCCACAGTTCAGATTCAGTATTTGCATTGCCTATGTGTTTAGCTATTCAGTTAATCAATTAGACATTATACAGTATTATGTTTAATACTTGGTGATTGCATCAGTTTACCTTTCAGTCTCATGTTTCAGTTATCATTTACGTTCAGTTTATTTCATCAAATCCAGTCTATCTAGAATAATGCATATTCTACATGCTCATTATATTTAGAGTATTGATGCATACTTTTTACTCTATCCTATTATAATGTAGGTTCAGGCATTCAGTAGCCGGACCGTACCTAGTACAATTCTCCATTCCCTTCAGTAGTTCAGTTGGTCAGTCCTCATACTTTGAGGATGGAGTTTATGCTTTCTTTATTTAGTCTTTAATTATAGTTTTCAGACTTTTGGAGTTAGCTGGGGGCTTGTCCCAGCAACTCATCTTACATAGAGGCTTTCTGACATAGAAGTTAGTTTCAGCTTATACAGTCAAACTTTATATGTATATTCAGATATTTTAAACTATTATGATTTCATTATTTTAGCTTTCGCACAGATAATGTTTTATTCAGAAATTCTTAGTATATGTCATACCATGGGTTAGCTTGGGTTCACTTGTGACTCTAAGAACAGAGGTTTGTCTAAGGGATAGCCTCGGGGAGTGACAAACTTTGTCATATCCAAGTTTAAGAGTCCTGGGGTGTCTGTAAGCCACATCAAGTAGAGTCTTTTTCATTGGTGTAACGTGCGCCACACTTATGAGAGAGAGGCTACGAGACATTTTTAGGAAAAACTTGCCTTTTTTCCTTTCCATCTCATGCTATAGAGTATGAACTCTATTTAATATCCTTCTAACTCGGGATCTATATATTACTAAAAATGCCTTCTAGAAGAGCTAGCAGAAGGAGAAATGGCAACGAGAATCAACAAGCACCACCAATTTTGGTAGACCCTCTATACGAGCAAGTCACTCATGCCGAGTTCAGAGTTGCTTTCCAAGTGTTATCTCAGGCCATGACTGCTCAAGTGAATCAGCAAGCTATGGCACCAGTTAACCCACAGAATAGCAGCACAGCAGCTAGAGTCCAGGACTTCACTCGGATGAATCCTCCAGAGTTCCATAGTTCCAAGGCTGAGAAGGATCCACAGGAGTTCCTGAATGACATCCAGAGGTCACTTAGATTATGGGTGGGACTCCGGTTGAAAGTTTAGACTTAGCCACTTATCAGTTGAAAGGAGTAGCTCACATCTAGTACAAACAGTGTAAAGAAGCTAGGGGTAAAGATGCAGGCCCAGTGGATTGGGATCAGTTCATAACTACTTTTCTGGACAAGTTCTTCCCACTTGAAATCAGGGAAGTGAAAGTTCAGGAGATCATCAACTTAAGACAGGGTGACATGAGCATGAAAGAGTACTCTCTCAAGTTCACTTAGCTGTCAAAGTATGCTCTGGCAATAGTTGCTGACTCCAGAGTCCGTATGAGTAAGTTCGTATTGATTGTTTCTGATGATGTGGTCAAGGAGTGTAGGATTGTGATGCTAGTGAAGGAGATAGATATCTCCAGGTTGATGATGCATGCCCAGTAGATTGAGGAGTAAAATATCAAGGAAACGGATACATACAACAAGAGGGACAGAATAGGTAACTTTAGTTTTTCTCAGCAGAGGTTAGATGGTGTAAATCGCTCTCAGTTCCACCAAAAATCTTCAGCTCCACCCCATCCTCTGCTAGTGCCCTAGTCCCAAGTTCAGACAGGATCAGCGGGATTAGGCACCAGGCTCTAAGTCCCAGGGCAGTGTTACTAGTGGGTGCATGATAAACGCTCAAATCAAACTCTCCAAAGATGGAGGCACGACGATCATCAAGCAAAACACATTTATAAGTACCCAAAAGGTGTCGGGGTTGTACCCACAGAAACTTGATGCTAACTATATAAAGATTGTATTGAAATGAGTTCACAAGGATAGTAAATGCTTAAAACACGAAAGTAAAAGTTTGGGGGAATTGGGATTCTGTCACTACAATCAAAATTCTAATTAAAGCAAATGAGTAAAGTGAGTGTACCAAATTGAGTAGGCGACTAGGGATGTGAATCCAATGGGGCTTTAATGTGGGATAGCGTGATTATCAATTCACATTTATTCTCGCTTATTGACACAAGTAGCATTGGTCATGAGTATGGTTGTTTATCTTTCGATCAACAACCATATATCTGATATTCCCAGTTAGAGCATCATTGGTTAAATCAACAAGCAACCAATATCTAGCTTGGGGAGGTCACACTATCTCTAACTTAGACCCTTAAGTGGGTGATTCTGTCGATATGAGATATTTCTAGCCTCAAATTTAAATGGAGTCCCAAGTTCCCACTAGTAATCTCACATCCGAAACCATGAAATTCTCTTTCAAGCAACAACATAGTCAAGTAATGAAAATTAATGTTTGCAACCACCAATTTTAGGATTAAAACTTGGTGAAACTACTAGACCAATGTCAAATAAGCAATTATAAGCGAGAATTAACAACACTCACACCCATTTGTCAAGCACCCATTATCAACACATCCCTAGACAAATAAAATTAGCCATTCATAATAAAGGAGAGATATACCAAATGGGTAAATCACAATCCTCTTCATTCAAGCTTAATCTCAAGTGTTAAGCTCAATTTGAGTACACAAATGGTTAACCAAGATTTTTAAAAGTGAATAGATTGAAACCCTCTTCTTCTTGGAGAGGAAAATGTGTTCTCAAAGTAAAACGCTCTTCAGAATATTCATGACTGAAGAATGTTATTTATAATTGTGCCTAAATTGGCCTTTTATACTTTCCCAAAACATCACTAATATTCATAACAAAATTGCCCTTAGGGTGGTGTGCAACGTGACATGTGGTTCGCATATCGTGATGTGTGCGTCACACACTATCTTTAGTTGAACTAGTGACTCAGCCGACTTGGGAGGCGTCATGCGAAGTGGGTGCGGTTCGCACTATGGGTTGTGCGCATCGCACGATGACCGCACCCCATGATAGATCGTTCAGGCAATCCTAAGCTTTATGCGGTGGGAGGTGCGGAATGCACCAGGGCTTGTGCGTGTTGCACAAGAGCCGTATCTCAGGGCAGATTCTTGGTCTTTCTTCGATCACTTCACACTTCACTCCTTTTAAGCTCTTTTTGGGTCTATTTACTTATTTTCTATCTTTGATCACAAGTACCTGCATAGACATCAACAAAGGCCATAAGAACCTCTAAATCTATTCAAAACATAGCAATAATTCAAAAGAATATACAACTCTATTGTTTGTGAGCCATTTTGGGCAACTCTATTGTTTGCGAGCATATCATACATGAAAAGGTTTTCCCTACATGATTTTTTTACGATTTTAGGTTCGAGCCTACTATCAATGATTTTTTAAACCTTGCATGGCCGGTGGGGCCTGTTTTTGATAAAAAATAATTGTAAAGAGGGTTGGTACCATTTTAATGGATCTTCTTGGGGTAAGAGAGAATAAAAGGGATGTTTTATCACTATTTACACTTATACTAGACTCAGCAGGGACGAGCGATAGACTTGTTTTACTACAACTTTTGGGAAGATACTAGACTCGGCAGGGCCGTGTGCTAGACCTATTTTGACTTACTGTTTTAGATCCGAATATACTCCGGGCACCCTTTATAAGGGTTATTGAGGTTTGGCTACTGTTTTAGACCCAGTTCAATCTTGGGCACGTACTTTGGGGTTCTGATACTCTGAGATTTCCTGTGCGTTATTGTGTGTGGTTGAGGACCTCAATGGGCCCTGCCATTCCAAGACCTGGCCAAGGGGCCAAGCGTGCCGAAGGAGGGGTATATGGAGTCGGATGGTGTATAGCGAGTACGTCCCACCATGGGTCCTCCTACCAGAGTGTTAGGGGAGGTGCATACAGAGTTACTATTACCGATTATATCATTATCATCATTATGCATATTTCAATCGGACTCCACCCTTGTTTGTTGTGTGTTCAGTGTACTCTCCAATTTTATTAGCGGCCTGAGGGTTTGTTTTCACTTGATTGTGTTCCTCGATTGTATGGGCGGCCGTTAGGACTGTAGGTAGATTATATTATTCCTGTCAGTTTATAGAGATCGTTATGGTCCTTGGTTCTTGTGGATTGGAAAGTGTTAGCATGTTGAGCCTGCAAGTTTTGGGCTTAAGTATTGAGGGGCTAGTGAGTCCTATATTATTGAGGCACTATTGTGTGGCCTTCTGAGCGGATTGTGGGTTTTGGTTCCTTTTCTCTATCTTGACTCTGAGTAGTAGCTATCGGTTATGGTGGTTTAGTTATTCCATCCTAGGTTTGTATTCGTGAGATTGATCCCGATTTATGCTTGTCTTGATAGTTGGTGTTTAAAGCATGTTTTTGTTCGTGTATGCCTTCTAGTTTGAGTATGTTGGATTGCCTTCCTTCTTTCCTTTTTACTTGAGGTTATTGGTATACCACCATTTTTCTAAACTCTCTCTCTCTTTACTTATACTATTGTTGCAAGGATTCCAGGTGCGTTCTTCTTTCTTACATCTGTATTTCTGTGTTATGTATATCTTCTGTGCTAGCATTGGTTGCTTAAAACTCTTGGTTGGCTATTCTCCGTGCTAGTTCCTTGTGCTTTATTTATTGCTTACGTGACTGCTTTCTTGCTATCTTCTACTTACTATTTTTATATCTTATATGCGATCAGTCGGCCGATGATGCCTACTGGGTACCCATTGCTTAGCAATTGGTGCTCATACTACACTTCTGCATCTTTCTGGTGCAGATATTAGTTGAGCTTTCGCCGTCGATCGCATTGGAGACTCGTGCAGCTTTTGGATATTCGAGACTAGGGTGAGCACCTGATGGTCGGAGCTTGACCATATCTTATCTTTTGTATTGTTACTCTTTGTATATTCAGAGACAGTTGTACTTATCATTGTGTTATTTCTAGCTTGTATTCTATTAGAAGCTCCTGTACTATCGATACCAAGTCTTGGGGTTGGTGTAGTTTCATTATGTAAATAAATTCAGGTTATTGCTTCTGCTTTGTCTATCTTTACTTTCTGCTTCCGCTTATTTGTGCTTATGGTGCGTATTGGTTAGGTAGTAGCTCATTACTAATCGTTGCAGGCTGCAGGGATTGGTTTGCTTACTGGGGGGGTTGTAGGTGCCATCATGACCTGAGAAATCGGGTCGTGACAGCTTGCTTGAGAAAGAGGTTCAATAATTGGGTAAGGATTCAATAGTAGGGATTTGGGATTTTCACCATAAATTGAGGCTAGAAATAGCTTAATTTAGAAAATTCTCACCTAAGAGTTGAGGTTAGAAATAGCTTAACTCACCTAAGCCAATTGTTTGCTTTGTTTCTAAACTATGGGGCTCAAGAGAAACCATAGTGTATATATGTTTGGTAGGTTGAAAAACATCTAAACATGACTCAAACTAAGGTACCCGCACTTTGATCAAAAATAGCTTGAATAATTAACCCCAATCCCAATGCATGACCCCATCGGAAGCACACCCTAGTCTTATCATCCTTGATATAAACACTCGTGTTTTCACCATTGCTTGTTACAATTTGAATTAACATTTCCAAAACCAATTCCCCCATTTACTTTACTTGCTTGAACATTGCACGTGCTCTTAGGAATTGACTTACAATTTGTGATAAATCTCTATATCAATCCTCGTGGATTTGGCCCCGACTAGCGTTCGGATATTCTTTTATGACGACCATAGCCACTTTCTTTTAGGAGAATTGCTAAAGGCGAAGCTCCGATTTATCCTCGAAGGAATGGAATCCTATTATCTCACTTTTCGTGAGAAAAGGACAATCACCGAGGAAGCTTGGTTCAATTTAGATTCCTTCAAGGAATACTTCCCCAATATAGCAACTGAGTTCCATGTGCGAGTGTGGGATGCGTTTACACAAGTATGGGGTCCTTATTTCCCAGAAATTTTGAGAGAATTCTATGATTCCTATCAGGCCAGGTAATATATATTGAAACACAAGTATCGAATGGACAAGATGCCATGTTTGCAATCAATTTTGGTGCGGGGGAAGGAGGTTGACACTACACTAGCTTCTATCAACTTGATTTACTGGAATGAATAAGTGCATCCTGGGAAAGGATTTACCAAGCGTTTTGCTGCACAAAAGGATCAGTATGTTTGGGTGGCTAGTGTTATTGCTGAGGGCTAACCTCTTTGGGCTATTACGAAGGGTGAAATTTCCTTCCATGACCTAAAGTTTGAGGAAAAATATGGCTCGACTTAGTGTGCATAAGACTCATCCCTTCAAAGAACAACACTCACATTTCCCTCGAGGTGGCTATTCTCATTGCATGCATCATAGACAATATTCACATAAATGTCGAGGAGATTATAGCTGATCAATTCAAGAGGAAGGCTTGGCACCAGGCTACTTCCATGTCGTTCCCTGTTCTTATCAGTTTACTATGCCTTTGAGCAAAATGCCCTTGTCTCTGATCATTGGACAAAACCTCCCAAACAGAAGGTGTGATTGATTTGGAAACAAAAAGAGATAAGGATGTTCCTCCTATTAAGAGGAGGAGATTTTCTTCAAGTTTGAATATCTCAAAAGCTACTGGATCTCCTTCTCTTGGCACCCATACTTAGTTAACGGATATGGTTATTACGCTCGGAGTGTCAGGACATGCCCGAGCTGCCTCCCTAACTCCTAGGCCCTCTCATACACCTGCACCTTCCTCATTATGTGGTTTATCAAGCTTGCTCACATGGCCCGAGACAACGATGATCTTTTGTGTAAGCTAGCTAGAGATATTCCATCCATGATTCAGAATGTTATCAAAGCAGCTTTAAAGTTGGTAATGAATAGCTTGGGGAAACTTTGTGCTCGGATTGATACAGTAGAAGAGGGTGTCAGTTCACTCAGGGAAGAATTGAGCCAAATACATCGAAGGTTCCACAGTTGGGCCTGGACTTGATTTTATCGGCTCCTACTCCAGTGTCAACTCAGAGAGAAAGGAGCCCTCCAGATGATTGGTGTATGGGTGAGGATCTGACTAAACGAGTTGAAAAAGTTGAGATTCAGGAGGTGGAGAAGGCTTGTTTGAATGTCACACTACCCTGCAGATCCTTACAGGGAAACCAGCAGGACATACACCTACATAGAGTGGAAATTAAATATCATCATGTTGACTACAGTTGCGGTCCCCCCACCCTTTCTTTCCACCAGTTGATGAGATTCCCAGATAAATGGGAAGTTGTTGACCCATATGGTCCAGTTGAGGTAGCTCGAGATCCATCAATCATTTCCATTGATGGGTTCGCAATTGACCCGGCCTATGCTTACATACCTCTGAAACCTAAGCCCACAGGAGAGTAGCGCCCAAGGCATTCAGGAGGGTGTCATCCTTGTTCTTAAATTTTTTATGGAGTTCTAACACCCATTCCTCTTTTGTTATCTTTATGCATTGGGGACAATTCTTTATTCTAAGTTGGGGGTGGGTACATTAGTGCCCTTGTCGGGCGTGATTGTAATAGATATCATCGTTTGGCCCTTGTTAGGTATGCTTTCATTGAAGGTTTCCATATATGTGAATTTTCTCATGATTTACATTGTGCCCTTGTTGGGCTTGATCTTTTTATTATGTTTGGTTGTGAGATTGCCATTTTGTCGAGTTAGTCCTATACACCTATTATTTTACTACCTGTGTCTTGCAAATCGCGCTTAGTGACGATGCCAGTCCTCGTTCTCAAATGATCCATGAGCGTAATTCGAATATCCCCTGTGTAGATAATAGTTAGTTTTGAATAAACTCTGAGGGTTTTCTTCATGCTACGGTTCTTTTTCAAGGAGCAAATTTTTCTTTTCTTTGTTTTTATTATCAAATCGGGTGATATTTTTCTATGATAGATTGAGAGGTGACTTTCTTAAGGGAAAATGTCAAGTTTTAGTGTTATGGGACCACCAAAAAAAAAATTTGGCAAAAGAATTTGAAAAATTGAGAAAAGAGAGGAAAATGATTTTTGCAAAATCATTGTCTTGTCATGACTTGCATATTCTCTGTTTGGCTTGTTTATTCACAAATGAGTTGTGCGAAACTCGAAATAGCTTATCAAAAGTCATTTATTCTAATTGATTTTGAGACTAATTGTGAACTTCTTGTATTGTGACGCCTTGTGCGGAAAGGTTTGCTTAGTTCTAGTGGATGCATGTCGTCTAGAACTTGCCTCGAATGTGATTCAAGGAAAAATCTTAGATGTTGCTTAGCTTGAAAGATGACTGTGGGTGCTCTTTGAATAGTCACTTTACCCAAAAGTTTCTTCCCTTAACATTGATCCTAGTCAACCCCCTTTGAGCTTTTAACATTTCCTTGGCATCCATGTTACACACCTTGACCTTCTTTGAACCCTTTGTTTTGGCACATGTTCCTCCCTAATTGCTATCAATGAAAGTGTAGGCTAAATCCTAAGTTTGGGGGAATATGAATGAAAAAATGGAATATTGATGTAGGCAAAAGCCTAAGTTTGGGGGGTGTGCATTATTGATGGTAGAAGGAGGAATTGAGCTTCAATTGTAAGGTAGCACCCTATGCTTATTTTAAGAAGTGATTGAAAAATATCCAAAAGAAGGAAAGAATGAAAGAAAAAGAATTGAGTGGTGTTACCTCATAAGTTAAAGAAAAGGGTGATTGGAATAATAGTTTGTGGGAAAAATTAGGATTATGAGAGAGAGGAATAAGGTAAAGTTGAATCAAAGATGTGAGTGGTGCACTTGAATGCCTAATGATAGCGTTAGGGAGGTTTAGTTACTTAAACCGAATGAAATTCTCACCTTAACCGTAGCCTACATAGTTACCCGCAAGTCCTTAATAATTTTGAGCTTTGCACTCTACATTAGTGGCGAATTACATAAAGGGCAAGCTTATGGTTCTATGTGTATGCACTTAAACTTCTTTGAGATAATGAGAGTCTTTGTGTTCTCTTACAATTCCTATATTGTAACTTGCATGATTGTGAGTGGGATTCTCTCTTGTGGTGAGTGGCATTGCATCCTTGAAGTAAATAGTGAATTCTTGATCTCAATTGAGGGGAATGAATGAGGCAAGTTGTGTAGCGAATCTTGAGGCAAACCTTGAAGGTTAATGCCAATGGCTTGAGAAGCTTGATGATCTTATTTTGAAGGAAAAGTTTTCCTGAGTTTAAATGAAAGAATTCTCTTGAAAAAGAATTTTAAAGTGAACAATTTTGCCTTGTGTTTATGGTGGTACCAAATGAGCGAGTGTCTTTTATTTTGAGTCTTTTGTTTATTATTTCTTGAGTCTGTGAGTCGGTATAGTCCTTTGTGCAATTTTTGTATCTTGAGAAGTTTGTGTCAATCATTGGCCTTATGAGTATTTTGCTTGAGGACAAGCAATAGTTCAAGTTTGGGAGTTTGATAAGTCGGTAATTTACCAACTTACTTAGCTCTTATTCATAAATTATTGTCTTGATTTGATGTGATTTAGGAGAATTTTATGCCTTATGTGTCTTAAATGCAAGCACTCTTCATCAATGAAGATAGAAAATGATTTGAACCCAAATGAGCCATAAATGGATGCTAAGTCAAGAGATGACCGCAAGAGAAAAGATCTGCTCGGGAATGTGTGTTGGAGACCTGCGAGCCACAAGATGGAACCTGCGTTTCGCAGGGGCCAACGCAAGTGAAGAGCAGGATCATTGCCTTCCAATATAGGCACATGTGTGCCGCAAGTCATCAAGGGCGGCCGCAGGTACCCGCGCAGATGAGGTTGCAGGTGAAGGTTCAACACTTTCCAAGAGACATGACACCTGCATAGCTCAAGTCGTCAAGGGTGATCGCAGCTGTCATCGCAGGTCCAGTCGCAAGTACCCCGAAGGGGAAAATAGTCCAAAAAGATATTGCATAATTGAGAAGCTTCCAAGACTCATTTTGGGATTTGTGCAAGGATTCTATACTAACTTCTTTCCCAATTAGGATGTAGTTATTAGAGTACACCTTTGAGTACAAGTTTTTTTAGTTTTCATCTGCCTTGAATTTAGAAAAACACCATTGTTGAATATTTGAGCTTGGAATTAAAGATAGTTATTGAAGATGAATGGAATTAAAGGTTACCCACTAGGTATATTCTCTCTTTCCTTCGTTATGAGTAGCTAAATTTAATTCTAGGAGTGTGTGCATGATGGGTGTTTGAATTTGGGAATGGGTGTTGATTATTTGAATTTATAATTGATTATTATGTGTGGGTCTATTGAATCCTTCATGTGTTTATTATAAAATTGATGGTTGCAAACATTAATTTAGCTTACTAATTATGTGCTTGCTTGAGAAAGAGGTTCAATAATTAGGTAAGAATTCAATAGTAGGGATTTGGGATTTCCACCATAAATTGAGGCTAGAAATAACTTAATTTAGGAAATTTCCACCTAAAAGTTGAGGCTAGAAATAGCTTAACTCACCTAAGCCAATTGGTTGCTTTGTTGCTAAAATATGGGGTTCGAGAGAAACCATAGTGTATATATGTTTGGTAGGTTGAAAAACATCTAAACATAGCTTGAACCAAGGCAACCCACAATTTGATCGAAAATAGCTTGAATAATCAACCTCAATCCCAATGCATGACCCCATCGGAAGCACACCCCTAGTCTTTCCATACTTGATATAAACACTCGTGTTTTCGCCATTGCTTGTTACAATTTGAATTAACGTTTCCAAAACCAATTCCCCTATTTACTTTACTTGCTTGAACATTATGCTTGCTCTTGTGAATCGACTTATAATTTGTGATAAATCTCTGTACCAATCCTCGTGGATTGGACCCTGCCTTGCGTTGGGTTATTATTTTGTGACGATCGTAGCCACCTCCTTTAGGAGAGTTGTTTTGGACGTCATCACTTGGCAAGTTTTTATGGTTGATAACCCTTATACTAACCTTCATGCTATGAGGATATGTTTGTTGTTTGTCCTTCTCATGTTTTTGCAAGGTCCAAATTCGAGGAAGAATCCTTTTGAAAAAGGGGAGGATGATACGAGCACGGTTAGCTTGGAGCACATTTGGAGGGGCTTCCACATATGGATGATAGCTTGGAGCCCGGTGGAAGCCATGGAGCAATAAATACACAAGGTCATGGGCGAATCAAGATGTCATTTGGGCAATCAAGAAGGGCCCTTGTGGGTTATTTCCAAAATAGTCACTTTTGGGCTATTTTTATAATAGGTTATTTGTGTAAAGGCAATAATTATAAATAGTTGTCTTAGTCATTTTTCATACTTAAATTTTTAATGATTGAATTATCTTTAATAGACTTGATATTTGGTTACTCTAGCTTAAGGTAGTGATTGGGTTCAATTCCAATTGTTAGCTTAGATCGAGTGATTAGGGTGGATTCTCGAATTGCTTGTGTTATCATCTTGTGGATTCAATTTAGTTTCTCATGCATTTGATTGAGTTTTCTTCACCCTTGGTTGATTGTGGCTTCAATTAGCCCTTCTTTCTTCTATTCTCATCTCAATTTCATCTAATTCTCATCTTAATTTCTCCACTATCTTTACTTTGTATTGTTGAATTTCATTTTTCTGATATCGATTTTAGTCACTCGATTGAGATTGTTATCATTTTGGTATCAAAGCTTAGGTTTTAAGAGTTGTCCCATCAATTCTTAAGTCCTAGGTTCATAAATTTGAAAAAAAATTCGAAAATCAGTCCAAAAAATTTTATGTTTGATTTATTATTTTTGACGCTAGATTCGCATTCTTTAGTGCTTTTTGAGTAAAGGTCCAAAACCAATAGGTCAACTTGTGAGGAAAGAATTGTATAGGAAAAAAGGCTCCAAAGTTGTTGCTTATCACTCTGTACTCAGCAGTTCTCCATCAAAAGTATGGGTGTGATCCGTATGGAGGAAAATGTTTTTCATGAAAAATATTTTTTAAGAAAACATTTTCTAGAAAAAATAAGTTATTTTTTTACTTTTGTTTTTGTGTTCGATAGACAAGTAAAAAATAATATTCCTAAAGCATTTGTATATATCTAACACAAAATAATGAGAATAGATAGGAATAGAGTGATGCGTATTGTGGTGGAGGGGGAGGTGAGGGTAGGAAGTTAGATGCGTGTTGTGGTGGAGGGGAGGTGAGGGTAGGAAGTTATGGTGGGTGGGGCATGGGTGGGATAGGTGGGTTGGGGGGTAAGGTAGAGTAGATGGGGTGGGGGTAAGGTGGGGTGGTGGATGTAGGTGAGGTGGTGGAGTGGTTGGGGTGTGGGTGGGGTAGAAAAAATAAATTTTGAAACAAAAATTTAAAAATTGGGGGTGGGTTGGGTGGGGTTAGGAAGTGTTGATTTTCACCAATATTCAGGTTATATTACAGTTGATTCTACTGCTGGAAGAGCTTATGTTGTCGTGTCCCCTCAAGACTCTGCTTCTATAAGCCTCTTGTCTTATGGCTTAATGGAGGTAATTTCTCCTTCAATTTTCATGTTTTTAACATGCCCTATTGTAAAGTGTTTCTGCAAATAATTGATTACAAAAGTTCCTATTGCATTTTAGCAAGTCTCTGGTTATTTCATATTCTAAGTTATTTATTTTTTAAAAAAAAAGTTTCTACTATTTTACATACTTCTGTGTCATCTGCATGTTCTTGATATCATCTGAATACTGTGTGACAAGCAGAACTTGGTTGTTCCTCACTAAGAGCGGGAGCATTTGGGAACTTGGGTCAGTTTTTATGGAATTCTGGTAAGTTGCATTAAGCATATTTTTGATGTCAGCTAAGAACTTGTAATGAAATAAATTTAACATAATTTCTTTTATTAGAAGCCAACATAATTTTCAAATCTCCTGATGGTGTTGTATTTTCATATACAAAGACAAGCTCAGATTACAAGTTTAGCGGGGATAGAAGAAGAGCCCATGATTCACATACCTTTCTTGTCAACTGGCTCGAACGATTTCCAGAATACAAAACACGGGATTTTTATCTTACTGGAGAGAGCTATGCTTGACATTATGTCCCTCAGCTTGCTCAACTTATAATTCTCCACAACAAGTACTCAAGTCACACTATAATAAACATGAAAGGAACGATGGATTACTATTGGACTTAGCTCTAATATCAGACGAGTTATATAAGGAACTCATCTCCCGCTGTGATTTCTCTACTCCATATGTAACTGATAAATGCAATGACTATTTAAACCAAATCGAACAAGAAACCAGAAATATCTTTGCATACGACATCTGCGCTCCATTATGCCACAACGGATCATCTTCAATAGGGGCGGCTCAAGCACATTAGTGCCCTAGGGCCAAAATCAAATGGAGGCCTTAAACTTTTCAGAAAAATTAATATATTTTTATAAAGTTTACTTTTTAAATTTCTTGAGATACAAAATTGTTGATAATTTTTTTATAATCGATTTCTTCTAATAATTCTTTTTCAATTTGATAATATAACCCATGCATTTAATCTTTTTTGAGACATAGTACTCCAGATATATCAAATTTTTCCTAATAATTCTTTTTTTTTACATTAAAAAATTATTTTTTCTACAAATAATATTCAATATATTTTTTAAAAATCCTATAATCTATTATTGCTAAAAAAAAATGAGGCGCTTTTTTTCTTATAAGGTAGAGCCGGCACTGATCTTCAAGCATCCCAGTGAGTAATACATGAAATTTGTAGCTATGTTGCTCAGACTCTTCAAAAATATTGTGGGGTGCGTATTAGATTCTCAAAAAGTAGTGCATTATTGGAGGATTCGGCACGGGTATGACAACATTTTTGGAAAATTCGAGCAACATAGATTTGTAGTGCTCAACGTCATGTTCATATCAATATGCGTGAGAAGCATGTTACAATTCACTAACCGTTGTTGTTTATTTGGGATACACGTCTGAAGTTGATCCCTGCTCTCCATCTTATATCTATTCCTACTTGAACAATCCACAAGTGCAAAATAGCCATGCAAATATTACAAATCTACCTTATCTCTGGGAAAACTGCAAGTATGTACTGCTTAATTTAGTGAAGTCCCTCCTTCCTAAGTTCTTCTTTCATATAACCTTTTCTTTTTTTCTTTTTTTTGATGATCGTGGTGTCCGGGCCAGCTTTCGCACACCTCAACTAAATCCACGGAATACCTGCCGCCTCCCACCAGCAACAGGTACCAGGTAACTCTGTCGACCAAGGCTAGAACAGATGGGAAGAATCACCTAGAGTCTTTGGTCTCCATGGGGATTTGAACCTGAGACCTCAGACCTCATGGTTCTTTAACCTACTTCATTGACCACTAGGCCACACCCTTGGGTGCTTCATTGGAAAAGTATGACACTTGGTCGCAGTTGGAAGGATGCACCATCCACTATCTTGCCACTTTTACGTAACTTGATGGATTGTGGCTTAAGGGTTTGGTTGTATAGGTAAGTCCTCTCCAAGTACTGGAATGCCAAAATTTAAAAGATAAAACATGGTGTCTCTAGCTTGATTTATGACATTGATTTGCAGTGGCGACAGAGATGTAGTAGTGCCAGTGACTGATACAAGGTATGCTATAAGGAAGCTAAAGTTACCGGTTAAAACTGCATGGCACCCTTGGTACTACCAAGGAGAGGTAATGACTCAAACCTATTAAAATAAGAGAAAGGGGTAGAGGCAGATTCCAGATTTGACCAAATTATATATTTCTACATAGTTTTAGTAACTTCTTCAGAAAGATTTACATGCGTATTCATAGTTAGGACCTAAAATAATGAGTGCACATGCGCACTGCAGCTACACTAGATCCACCTCTAGGAGGGGTTTGGAGTTTGCTTGATAAAGAACAGAAGATGCTAAAATAATGGTGTCGGTTGTGATGCAGGTTGGTGGGTACGTAGAGGAGTATGAAAACTTGACACTGGTGACTATAAGAGGAGCAGGGTTTTTTATACCCACGTATCAGCCCCCTAAGGCCCTTGCTTTCTTCTCTTATTTCCTTAGTGGAAAAGCTTCCTCCAAAGAATTAGCCTATAATAATGGTTATTCAACATTGACATCTTTCATAGTTACATAGTTACATTTGACATTTCCGCAGCACGGATACTTCATATTATAGAGGAAGGAAAAAGATCCTTTTACAGGAGCAAGTTAAGTGTGTTTATCAAAATTAAATAAGTTACCCCCCCCCCCCCCCCCTACAATACTAATAGAATTTTCCTATAACTAATAACAGTGTCTGATTTCAGCTATTAGACTTTGTAAATATTGCATAAGTTTAATATCGCAAATCAAAGGATGTACTACTAATAGCAGTATAAACTTATAGGCAATTAATTTGGGTAACATCTTATATTTGGATAGAATGTAGAACGAATTTATGTGTACTAGCAATCTGTGAATAAGAATATCTAAAGACAAATTCCCTTAAACTAGGCAATCTTTACATAACAAGCATTATTTGTACACTTTATAACAATTTCAACATTATTAATTATTCACACCACAACCCCCCTTGCACTATCATTCACTGCATAAGCAAATTCTGCATTATAATTCCCACATAACTAGACCGCAAAACAAACGATTCCTTAATCTACTTAATAGTGGGGAATTAGGAAATCATCAAACAAACCCTACTGGTCTAAGCAGGAGCCCTCACTTAGCCATCCTAAGTGATCAATATTGAGTAATACTTTATACCATTTTTGGAGTGCCTGTGCGCGGTATGTGTGCGGAAGTATTCTTATTCATTATTTTTAATTGAGTTTATATCTGAATATATATCTGATTCGTATGGCCAAAAATCTTCTGTAGAATTAATGATTTTATCAAATATGATTTGTTGTAAATCTCTGTTAAGATTAACTGTTTTAATGATAGTGATTAATATTTTATCTTTAAAGAATATTTGGTATTTTGAGGGGTTACTTGTTATTTTTAAGTCGTGGGTAGATTCATCCATTTTCGTAGTTGAGTCCATTATTTGCTGTTATTTTTATTTTTATGAGAAAGTTGCTTCATATAATTGTTTTTCTTTTATATGTGATTCTTGAAGGTTTATTATATTATTTTTCATATATTTTAAAAATTCAGTATCTCCTGTTTCTAAATAAATATCTAAATTTTGTCTTATTAGGTATATTTGGAAATCTATTAGTTCTTTGGTGTGTCTCCATTTTTCAAATGATTCTGTATTCATATTTTGATTAAATGCTTTTATTGATCCGAATATAAATCTAGTTCGTATAAATCTAAGTTATTTATATCATCTGGTATAATTAGTTCTGTCCATCTTTGTTCCATTATTTCTATTATCTCAAAAGTAACTAAAATATCGTAAATTTTTCTCCTAATATCGTTATTAAGTTGTTTAAGGATATATAATATGAGTATTTTATAATTATTATTATCATTTATTAGGTACGTATTATTGCTCATTAAATCGATATTTATTCTTGTCATGTTTTTTACTAAACATATTCCCTCTAATCTCTTTGTTTATCATAAGGTTTATCATTTTTTAATAAGTTATTTTGAACAATCTCTTCTAGCCACTACCATGCTTTTCTTGCTTCAATCGTTTACCCTAACAGCGCCTCAACTTTGTCTACTCCCCTAAACGGCCTCCTTGCCTACCGGTTTCGACCTTAGGATGGCATAGTCTGGGCTTAACTACTCTCAGCAATATTTAGCCATGGCAAGCCTTCTTAAGATGTTCTTTATAACAGTACTAAAACATGATAAACAATTATGATATAAAAGAGATTATAAGGAATATAAAAGTTTAGCTATACATGACTATGAATAAGTATACCTGATTTTTTAGCTCGTCTAGATGCTCCATAGCTTACTTAAAAGATATATTTTATTTATGTATATGGAAGGTTTACAAGTGAGGAATTAAGAGGTGAGGGATTTTCTCTGATTGCTCTTATGATGTTCGATCTTTTCTGATGATCTTTCCCTTCATCCTCTTACCTCCTTATATAGAAGGAAAAAACGACTCTTACTATTTACAAATGACTCTTACTATTCACAAATGACCTTTCATGAACGACATTTACTGTTCATGAATGACTCTTACTATTTACTTTACGACTTTTTATAATAAAACAAAAATTATACTATTCCTACTTTTACATCTGTCTTTTATTTTATGGCTTTTTACAATATGGTACAAAAACTTTAAATAACTGATAGTGACATTGAAAATGACATTTACCTAATCCTATCTATGGTAGACCAAAACGTGGTATTCCATTATTTCCCATTCCATTATTTTCCTTTGACTTATTTTCCTTCTTTCACATATCTGTGCCTTCACTATTTTCTTTTTTGTCGTCTTTTTCTCTTTTCCACATATCTTCATTCCAGCTGTACATCTGGTATCTCTGTCATATCTCCTCCATTGCATTTTGAACAACGATGATCTGGATATTTATGACTAATTATCTTGCAGTATCTTGTTAATAGATTTTGAGAAATAAATTCATTCTTCAATGCTCTTGTCGTCGGTTTCTCTTCTGGTCTAAGTAATGATAATATCCATTGTTGGACTTCTTCCATATCTGCTTCTCTTATACTTCTTGAATTTGAATAAATCATTAATTGGTCTCTGGCGTAGTAGCTCCATATCGCGTTTCCATTTAAATAATTATCTGCTAGCTCTTGAATAATGGTTGAAATTCCAATAATTCGTTTGTTTGCATAGAAATTGGGTATTTCGATCATAGGTATTTCTGGTTGTGTTATTATAGCGTCTGGTAATATCATGTTTTTTGTCAATCCCAGTTTTACAACTTGGATCACTGGTTTTATCTCGTCATATAATATCTCTGCTGGTGCTGTATAGAATTTCACATAGAATAAATTTCCTTTCGTAACTCTTTTGTAGGTTAGAAATGCTTGGTGTATTTCTGGTATTCCTTGTAGCTCTTCTCCGTCATATGTATATAATGTACTAAGTAGTCCATAATGGTAACATGTTTTGACTAAGTTCGAACTTGTCTTTGGCTGTGCAATGAGTCTATTATATCCTTGTAATTTTTGGGTTATGTAGTCTTGGGTTGGGTCTGTAGTTGTAACTGATCTTGGGTTTAGGTTTAAATATGTCTGGATTCTATATATGTTTTGTATGTAGCTTTGGGACAAATGGTTGTATATCTTTTTCTCTTGGTGTAAACTTGTTGCGTATGTATTTATTTGGGTGGTACCATAACTGGTCTTTGTATTTTTTGAGTAAATGGATTTGTGAACATTGTATTTAAATTGGTATTTTTGTATTGTGGTTTTGTAGGTTGTCCGCTTGTACCTGCACTTGTACCTGCACTTGTACCTGCATTATTAGCAAATAAATTGTTTTGGATTTTTCGGAGTTTCCCAACGTCTCCTTCTAGCTCCGGACGTTTATAGTCTTCCTGGGGACTGCTATCTTTAGCCTTAGACTTCAGATTAACTTCATTAGTCTTTAGCTTTTTTATCTCTTCATCCATACTATCCACTTTAGTACAAAGTGTAGTAATGGCTTCGAGTATCTTATTCATTGTATTATCTTCTGGCTCAGTTTGGATACCTTTGTCTTGATAGGTAGTCTGCAATAACATTTTTGTCAGTCTTTATTACCTCAATTGTAAATGTAAAATTTTGTATATTTAATACAAGCCTTCTTATTTCCTTCGTTGTCACCGAGTCTGGTAGTTTTCGCGTTATCCACCACTTTACTTGTGTATTATCTGTTCTTACAATAAATTTATTATAAACAATATATGGCTCAAATGCTAACAAACATTTATATAATCCAAATAGTTCTTTTCTATTTATTTCCCATTTTAATTGTGGTTCCGTGTATGATCCCGAATAATATCTACAATGATGTTCAATTTCTTCATTATCATATCTATATTTGAGAATTCCTCCATAACTGTGATCACTAGAATCAGTTTCTACTATGTATGTGAATTGCCTTTTTTCATTTGGAAAATATAGTTTTGGTAGTTCTTTACATAAATTTTTAATCTTTTTTATATGCATTTTATCTTTTTCGTCAAAATGGTATTCTACATCTTTCTTTAATTTTTTCTGCAGTGGTTTTAAGTTTTCTGCTAATTTAGGGATATATTCTCTTACTTGGTTAACTAATCCTAAAAATGATTGTAGCTTCTTTTTTGTGTCAAGTGTCTCATTTAAATTAATTATTTTCTGTACTATATGCGTTTGCATTTTTATTCCATTTTAATCTATTTGTATACCTAAGAATTCTATTTGATTTTTCATTATTTCTGCCTTCTTTTTACTTAAACTAATTCCTGACATTTCTATGATGTTTATAAATTTTTCTAATAATTTTATATGTTCTTCCTCTGTCCTGGAATATAATAGTATATCATCTATATATATTATGCAATTTTCTAATTGGTTGAAGTAGTTGTCCATAAAATGTTGGTATCTACCTGGTGCGTTTTTATATCCAAAGGGTAATACATTCCATTCGTAAAATCCTTGTGGTACCGTAAATGCTGTTAGTTTCTTAGATTCATCTTCTAATTTTAAATGGTAAAATCCTGATTTGCAGTCAAATTTACTAAATAGTTATATCCTTGTATTTGTCTGATTTTTAGTATTTTATTTGGTATTGGATAATTATATGTTTTTGTTTTTGCATTTAAATTTCTATAATCTATAACCATTCTGCTTTTTCCTCGTTTTTGTTCACTATGTTTATTTACTATAAACGCTGGACTAGTATGTTTGCTGTTACTTTCTTGTATATATTTATTGTCTAATAATTCTTGTATATGCATTTTAAATTCTGTTAGGTCCGTAAAATTATATTTTAAAGGTTTTTGCATTATTATACTATTTTCATCTATTAGTTCAATTTTTATTTTTGTTTTATGTTTTTCCCATCCTTGTAAGGGATTATCATTATATAGTAGTTCTAATTTATCTTGGAGTAGTTTTATCTTATTTATAGAAAATATGATTATTTCTATTTTATGGTTGCTTGGTGTTATATTTTCTAGTTTTTGGGTAATTTTCTCACTTCCTTTAATCCATGGTGTTGTTTTTCTTAATTTATTATTTACTCTTTTTGCTCCTACTCTTTATCCACATGGGATAGTAAACCACCAATGTGTCTTTGTTATAGTATGTGGGAATAATTTATCTAAGAATGGCATTCCTAGCAATATATCTTTATTTGTAAATTCATAACTATATATTTCTCCTATGGTTAGTATTTTATCCCATATTTGTATTTTTAGATTCCTTGCTTTGTGTGTTATCATACTTCCTTCATTGTTAAATCCCGTTACTACTAAGGGTGTTTTCAATTCTTCCCATTTATCTTCTGGTAGACAATTATGTTTACACATGTTAGCTTCTGCTCCTGTATCCATCATAGGTGTATAATATCTATTATAGTATCCTTCTACTATTATTTTGGCAAGTATATATATTTTTGTCATTTATTATGTTAACTTATTATTTTATCATATTAAGGTTCTCTTGATTACTATCTTCTTATTTTCATAACTTATTGTTAATTGCTTATCTTCTAGGTTATATGGTTTAACTTTTTCTAACCACTTTGCTCCTAGCGTGATATTTTTATCTCCTTGATATATTTTGAAATTTATTAATATTGGTATTCCTCCAATAATTAATTCTTTTTCGGTTGTTTCTTCAATTTTTCTTAATGCTTTTGGTAATTCCGAATTTTGTTGTTCATTTGTTATTATTTCTTTTTCTGGTATTAATTCTCTTGCAATATAATTTTCTTGTTGTCCTGTATTTATTAATATTAAATATTTCCTTTGGTCCATTAATCCTGTTATATAGTAATGATATGGTTTTATTTCTTCTATTAATTTTGGTGGAGTTACATAACTTATCCTTCTTGATGTACTCATTCTTGATGATGTTTCTGGTATTTCATTACCTGTTCGTTTTGACGTTTCTATTCTTTCCTTTACTATTTCTAAGTCTTCTTCGATGTCCATTTCTGCATAACTATAATCATTATTATCTATAACTGATACTATTCTTTCAAACGGGTTTTCTATTTTAATTCTATTTATTTTATTTCTAGCTGTTATTTTATGTTTTGTTGTAAGGATGTATAAGTTTTTACATCTTGCCGTAAATATCTTACTTCCTGGTGCTAGTTCTATTCCCGACATTTTCCAGTATAAAACTAATGATCTATCTATATTTTTATCATCTATTGCTACTGAATAATTTGCACTTATTATGAATTTAAATTTTTGGTATATTAGATTACCTTTTACTGCACTTATTACACTTTTTTCTATAGGTTGTATAATTCTATCATCCGCTAAGTATATTTCTATAGGGGTATCTATTCCTTCTCTAAAACATGCTTTTATTAGTATTTTTGTTCCTCCTAAATGTACGTATTTTATTGGATTTTTTGCTTTTATATCTTGTATTTCTTTATTTAGTACTTTTTTATTCAAGATTGGTATTCTAGCTTTACCTTTAATGTATTTACAATCTATTATATGTTCTCTTTGGCTTATTACATAATATTCTTCTTTTTGTCTTTTAAACCAATTTTTTATTGTTGGTACCTCTAATATTTTATCTATGCTTAGACCTAATTCTTTTCTCTTTATTTGTTCAAATATATTGGTGTCAAATATTATTTTTTGTTCTGAGGATTGTTCATCTTGGTGTTCTTCTTGTTGTATTATCCTTATATCTTTCTCAGTCATAATTTTCTTCTTCCGATTCTTCTATATTATTATTTATATCGTTTTCGCTTTCGTTTTCTGATAATTCATTTTCTGATAATTCATATATACTGTCTTCACTCCCTAATTCATAATCTATATATTCTATTTGTGTATATTTATCATCTCCTATTATTATTTCGGTAATTTATTTTTTCTTTGGATTTTTTGGTAATTTGCAATCTCTAGCTAAGTGTCCTAGTTTTTCACAATTATAACAAGTACATTCCGTTAATTTTTTCTTTGTTTTATATGGTTTTTTATATTTGTAATTTTTTACATAATATCTTCTTCTTGGTTTTTTATACTTATATTTTGATTTATATGGTTATATTTACTACTATATCTTTTTATTTTCTTATTTTTTTATAATATTTATCTGTGCATCCGAATTGGGGTGTTGTTCTATCTTTACAATATGCTAAATTTCTTACTAATATTTTATCCATTTTAATATTTTCTTTGTATTTTTCACATAATTCCATAAACCAATTTTGTAAAAATTTTATTCGAGCTCCTAGGGTATCTGCTAATTCTGCTTCATTCCAATTTTTTATTATTTTTGAACTAAAAGGTTCTGGTAGTTTAGTAAAATATAATTTTCTTATTTCTTTACTTTCATCTGGATTATATGTTCCTTTGTAATAATAGTCTTTAAATGCACAAGTATATTCATCTAGATAGCACATATTACATATTGCTAATTTTGACATTAAATTTCTGTTTATAATTTTTTCTTTATTTTGTTCTTTATTTTGTTCTTCTATTTCCATCGTCATACTACCAAATTCATTTCTTATTGTTATTTCATATTTAAATAATATTTCTGTAGCTGTTGTGGCATCTGTTCCATCGTATTTTTTATCACTTCTTAATGTTTCTAGACTTTCGTTTGTTAAATTTTGTAACCATAATTTTACCGTTCCTATAAATGTTCTTTCTATATATCCTGGTGTTTCAGCTATCGATATTTTATTGTCTATTAATTGTTTTGAAATATATCCTATCCATAATTGAATTATTTTATTTATATCTGCTACACAATCTAGATCTAAAAAATTATTTTGTTCAGTTATCTGCCTTGGTGTCCATTTCTTATTCAGCCTTTTTTCCCATAACGTTTTATTTCTATCATATGAATTATAGTCTATCCTATAGTAGCTTGGATTTAATTGATTTGGATTCTTTACTCCTGATGTACTTGGTTTATCATCAGTGCTCATATCTCCTGTATTTATTTCTGGATTTATTTTTGCTTTTTCCATTTTTTCTATTAGTTCGGTATATGTTTCACTTGTTTCCGAATAGTTTTCTCCTAGATTATTATCATTATCACTTTCTTCACTTATTTCGTCTACACTTATTTTTGGTAGATTGTCTTGTTCTTCTTCTAATTGTAATTTAAATTTTTCTATTTCATTTGTCAGTTTTAACTCTTGTTCCTCTTCTCTACGTTTTTCTTTTTCTTTTTGCTTACCTGCATATAATTGTTTTAGCACTTCTAATTCTTTTTCTAGTTCTATTATTTTAGTGTTTTTACTTCTTCTATTCGTTGTATTTTTTATTTAGTTTGTTGTTGTATTTTTTCACTTTCTCGTTTCCTATCTATTTCTTCATTTTCTTTTGTTATTCTAACCATTGCGGTTAAATTATCTTCTAATTTTACCGTTTCTTTTTCTAACATTAAATTTAGATTATCTCCTATTTTTTTATATCTTCTTCCTAAATTAGAAAATACTATTGTTATCTTTAATCCTTCCGGATTTACATATGTTTTTTTTCTAATGCGAATTCTTCTTTATTCATTTATAAATTATGTTGGTATTTATATTCTAGACTGTCTATTTGTAATTGTAATTCTAATATAACTCTTCTTTGTGCTAATAGGGATTTATGGCAAACTCCTGCAAATATATTAGTGTTTAGTCTATGTTTTAATTCTTGTCTTTTTTCTGTAATCATTTCATTAAGCTTTTGTCTGTGTTTGTTATTGTTATTAGTCATTGTTTCTTTAAGTATTTAATGTATTTATATTCTATTTTAGATATGGTATTAATTAATTTATTTAATTTGTCATTATCAGTTTTTGTAATACTGAGTTGTTTATATTCCGGGTATAAGCTCTTTAATTTTCTTCTCAATTTTCTTATCTTCTTATTCTCCAAAAGTAGTGTATTTTTGGAGAATACGACACGGCTGCGGCATCAAAAGTGAAGAGTCCGCGCAACTTAGCCCAAAACAGTTTGTATAGTCTATATAGCCTCCATTAAGTCCACATTTACTGTCTCCATCAAGTCCATCATTATTGTGACAGAAACTACCATTGCTTCCCCGCATGTCGTATCATCTAGTATCTATTCTTCACTAGACTTCAATGGAATACCACTCAAGTGATCTTTCGCATTTATTGAGGATCACTGGCTGAATGGTTCTTGGAAACACAGCCAATACACTCAGATTCAGACAACATAGCATCATAAGTATTGGTTTTGGCATGCAGCAGACCTCTTATTTAGTTGTTGAGCATAGTTATGCATTTTAAGTAAATAGAACATACCATGGCAAGATCATTTATTTCATCAAAGAAGTTCAATGTGAAGTCCGAACTTCTAATAAATGTTTAATCAACTCCCTAGGAGACTAACATTTCAAGTCAAAATTTGGTTCCACTCACTTGGAGAGGATAATTATGTTCTACATGACCAATCTTGAAACAAAGAGATTAAGGACATTGACCATTCAACCATAAGACTCTGAAGCAGACTATCAGCTTACTTGTTGCTGGTGAGTCCCATATACTGGATAAGCCCCATATGTAGCTGCAGCATACATGCCAGGGTCATGTGGTGGTGGAAAAGCATATCCATAAGCATTATAAAAGTGTCCCCCATAGTATGGTCCCGTCCATTGGTTCGTAAAATCAGTTCTTGACTGCAAAATCCCATAGCACTGGAGTCAGTAACAACAACAACACACCCGGTATAATCCCATAAGTGGGGTCTGGGGAGGGTAATGTATGCAGATCTTACCCCTACCTTTATGAGGTAGAGAGATTGTTTCCGATTGGCCCCGGCTCAAAACAAAAGTTTTCAAAGCAGAGTTGCAAGAAAAGTATGACAGTAAAATAGTACGATACAAAGCAAATGAAGCAGCAGATAGTAATACACATTGGAGAATAAGAAAAATACTCGATTACTAAATACTACTAATAAAGAGAAGAGGAGAGGAGGCTAGCCCCCTGCCACTGGAGTCTGTAACATAAGCAGAAATACAGGATGTGTTCGAAGCACCTTGCTTGAAACTGCTTAATTGGTGCCAGATGTATTTCCTCATAGACATCACATATAATTTCTTTTCACCGCTCTTGGAAGAAGGGGAGGGAGAAGAAAAATCTAGAACAAGCTTGCTGCCTAATCCCAGCAATATGTAATCTGAAAACATCTGTGCTTTGTAAATGTTACACGGTAAAACTCAAGCAGATATAATAACTATGTACGTCTACTACAAAGCATGTGTCATAAGTCGAATGAACTTGGAAACTAGTATAACTATTGAAACATGAGAAATGATAACCTTAGAACTTTTGATTTGTCATAGACTTATGCAAACCTGTCTTTTGATTATTTTTCTCCAAATACACATCAAAGAAGTAATAGCTTTAGATAAATACGGTATGGGAGAAAGATAGAGATCTTTGCCTGTTTGTTTGCTGGATTTCGTCCCCATGAAAGGCGTACTGTGTGCTCCCCGATAGCAGTTCCATTCAACTTCTGTAAGGCTTTCTCTGCATCATTTCTGCCAAACAAATTACACCCATTTGTTACTGCACAACTCACAACCTAAGAGTAAGATAAATATTTGACAAATCAGAACTGACGACCTACCTGTTTGCAAATTGCACAAAACCGCATCCTTTCCCAACTGGTATTTTTACAGAAGCTATTTCACCATACTGAGTGAATGGCTGTCTGAGATCCTCATCACTGACGTTGGGGTCAAGACCTCCAACAAAGATCTACAATGATCATTTTATTAGCCAGAAGAACTGGAGCTAGAAA